>RCUC01168094.1:0-50597 GCA_003697995.1 Taxidea taxus jeffersonii
ATTCAAAGCATGGGAGTGAAAACTCGGAGTATGCGTACCAGGATTGCCAACATGATCCGGGATGATTGAGGTCTGATGAGAAATCGAGGTTCCATTTTCCCAGAAATTGGCTGTTAGGAGCCTAGCAAGACTCCCCACTCAACCAATCTCAGTGACTGCTCAGCATCTGTGACCACTCTTTTCTAAGACCACTTGTGTTCACTAATGGATAAATACTTGCAAAGCAAATGATGTGTTTTTGTAAGACATGGAGTGTCTTGGAATAGGACTTGATAGTGAAATTGCCACTGTTAATGCTGTTCCCTAATCATACGGACTTTGCGTTGTCCTGTCAGGACAGTATTCTCTTGCTGAGAATACTCACTGAGCCTGCATTGAAACCCACGAGTGGAAATATTCCACAGTATTTTCAACCCCCATGGGTCAGGAGTTTGGCATCTCTTCCTCCCTGGAACTCCCTGGGGGGTGGCCAGGTAGAACCCGGCAGGTTACCGAAGAGGGCATGTCTTCCTGGGGCCTCTCCCGCCCTACCTACACTTTGAATAAGATCAACTGCCTCACATTCTCATTTTAAGGGTAAAATTAAAACATGGTGGGCTTTGAAACCTGAAGGCTGTTCCTTTGTGAGGTATTTATTGATGGCTTGTCACGATTTTCCAAACAAGCAATTAAAATGAACCTGGAACCTTCATTAAATTAAACAACAGACTTCCACAGCCAGAGAGAGAGAGAGTTTTTATCAATTTCTGGTTTCCTTAATAAAATGCGTTTTGCTTTCAATTTAGGAAAATTCTTTTGGGTTGAGTTGTTGGATGTAATGGTTTCCGGCAGTTACTGAAGTCTGATCTCTTAGCCAATTAAATTCTGGATCGCTTCAATTATTTTATCATTCCTGCTGGCTTTAGTTTTCTATTGTTGCATAACAAGCCACCCCAAAATTCTGTGGTTTAAGACAACAACCATTTTTTTTTCTCCCATGATTCTGTGGGTTGACTGGATGTAACGGGGCCATTGTCTTTTCTGGGTTCTTATGTGGTTGTAGTCAGACAGTGGCTTGGACTGGGATATTCTGGAGATTTGTCTGTGCCAGGCCCTCCCCTTCCCCAGTCTCTACTTACTACGTTTTCAGGGCATCCAAAAGAGCAGGGGCAGACGTTTCTGGTCTTTTTTTTTTTTTTCAGATTTCCTTTATTTATTTGGCAGAGAGAGAGACAATGTGCACAAGCAGGGAGAGTAGCAGGGAGAGGGGGAGGGAGAAGCAGACTCCCCACTGAGCAGGACCCTGGAATCATGACCTGATCCAAAGGCAGATGCTTAACCAACTGAACCACCCAGGTGCTCTGCTTCTGGGCCTTCTTAAGGGAAATGCCTAGAACAGGCACACTGTCACTTCTGTGTCATTCTCTTAGTTAAAGCAAACTACAGGCTATGTGTATGTTCCTCAAGACCACTTTTAGGTTTGGTAATGTGCTAGAAGGACTCACAGAACTCAGAAATGCTATGATATTCACAGTTAAGGTTTAGTACAGCAAAAGGGTACGGATTTGAATTAGCAAAGGAAAAAAGCACAGAGGACAGAATCCAAGAGAAGTCAGGTACAAACTTGCAGTTGTCGCCTTCCAGTACAGTTTTACAGACAACACTTAGTTGTCCCAGCAATGATGTATAACAACATGTACAGTGTTGCCATCCTGAGCCGTGATGTCTGGATTTTTATTGGGGGTCAGTCACATAGGCATGGAATGACTGACCTTTGCTAGCCTCCAGACCCTCCAGAGGTCACACTGATACCTGATGGTCCAGAGTCCCAGGCAGATAAGAACAGAAGTTAACCAGAAATCACATGGTTAGGGGTAAACTATCTGGTATGGCCAAAGGCCCTTGATACACAAAGACGCTCAATTAAGGACAATGTTTCAAGCATTTAGAGATTATCTCCTGGGAGCTAATCATGGGTGGGTCCTTTCTTGGGGATGTACAAGTGTTGACCATCCCAAGGCTGCTGTTTTACCCCTTTACTGCACCTAAGACTCACTACAGTTTCGTATAGGAAGGACTTCACAAGGGCATGAATTCTGGGATGTTTGGTTCTTTGGGGCCATCTTGGAAAAACGAGGTACCGTATCACCATTCCCCTCATGGCTCCAAAAGAGCTAATAGAGTCCTGAGGGTATCTGGAGTTCTTCATGTGATAGTGTTTTTTTTTCCTAAAGATTTTATTTATTTATTTGACAGACAGAGATCACAAGTAGGCAGAGAGGCAGGCAGAGAGAACAAGAGGAGGAAGCAGGCTCCCCGCCGAGCAGAGAGCCCGATGCGGGGCTCGATCCCAGAACCCTGGGATCACGACCTGAGCCGAAGGCAGAGGCTTTAACCCACTGAGCCACCCAGGCGCCCCGTGATAGTCTGTTTTAACTGGGAATGAATATATATGAAAAAAAAAAAAAAAGAATAGTGGACTAACCCGTTAATAATCCCATTCTTGTCCATATGAAGATGTGAGTCCCATCTGTGCCTGGTAATTTAATCTAGTCAATTGAAGAAATGATCATGAACATCTTTGACGTGTCCAACACCAGTGTGTGGCCCAGAACGGTACACGATTACCCAATTCCTGTACCTGAGGAGGAGTTTACTGACTGGTGGGGACAGTGACCAGTCACAGGTAATTTAGGACAAAGTTGAGATTCCCAGGATGAAGGGGATCCCAAGAAAAGCTTAGTTAGCCCCAGAGAGGCTGCCTGGCTTTAAAATTTGCAAAATTTTTGAGTTTCATTTTATTTTAAGATTTTATTTATTTATCTGTCAGAGAGAGAGAGAAGGGAGCGAGCACAGGCAGACAGAGTGGCAGGCAGAGGCAGAGGGAGAAGCAGGCTCCCTGCCGAGCAAGGAGCCCGATGTGGGACTCCATCCCAGGACGCTGGGATCATGACCTGAGCCAAAGGCAGCTGCTTAACCAACTGAGCTACCCAGGCGTCCCAAGTTTTTGAGTTTTAAAGTTGATACTTTAAAAGCAGTATGCTCAGGGTGCCTGGGTGGCTCAGTCGGTTAAACTTAAACGTCTGACTATGGCTTTCAGCTAGGAGTGTGGTCTCAGGGTCATGAGATCAAGCCCCTTTTGGGCTCCACACTCAGTGAAGAGTCTGCCTTAGACTCTCTCTCCCTCTCCCTCTGCCTCTCCATGCCACGCCCCTTCCCACTCTCTGTCTCAAATAAATAAAATATATATTTAAAAAAATAAAAAGGCAATAAAAGCAATACACTCACAGTAACGGCAATTTCATTTTCAAAATCAATGGCAAATACATGTGTGTGCATGTGAAAGTATGGGTGAAAGGAAAATGTTCACAGTCCATTTTTTGTTCATTCAGAATAAAAATGACTGTAAATGAGTCCATAGCAAAATGTAGATTACAAACTCTACCGAATAGAAAAAATCTAAGTGAAAACTGTGAAATCACATCTTAATTAACATTTAAGTAATTTTTTAATTCTTGGGGATATAGGAGACCTAGCAACATGGAAGACTTTTTTAAAAAAATCATTTTTCCGGGGCGCCTGGGTGGCTCAGTGGGTTAAGCCTCTGCCTTCAGCTGAGGTCATGATCCCAGAGTTCTGGGATCAAGCCCTGCATCGGGCTCTCTGCTCAACAGGGAGTCTGCTTCCTCCTCTCTCTCTGCCTGCCTCTCTGCCTACTTGTGATCTCTGTCTGTCAAATAAATAAATAAATAAATAAAATCTTTAAAAAAAATAATAATAAAAACTGCTCTTAAAAAAAAAAATCACTTTTCCACGGGTGCCTGGGTTACTCAGTCAGTTAAGCGTCTGATCAGGTCATGATCTCAGGGTCCTGGGATCCAGTCCTGCTCAGTGGGGAGCCTGCTTCTCCCTCTGCCTGCCTCTCCCCCCTGCTTGGGCACTCACTCTCACTCTCTTTCTCTCTCTGCCAAATTAAAAAAAAAATTAATTACATAATTAAATAAAATCTTTTTTAAGAGATCATTTTCCCAGACGTAGATTGCAGCCAAGCTTGTGAAGCTAGGTGAACCCTTGGCTTCTCAGCCTTGCGCTCAGTGAGGTGTATCTGCATCCCCTGAGGCTTCAGACCAGGACACAGATATGCACGATTTGAACCCGTCCTGTGAGCAGGGCCCTTCCCTGTTTCTTGCCAGCCCAGTTAATGAGCCAGATCCCAGGGGGTCCTCCTCACTACTTTGCTCCAGCTTCTCACTTGTCGCTGACCCCTGCCCAGCTCCCTGAGTCTTCAAGAGGAAACAGTAACAAGCACCATGTCCTCTTGCCAGCAAAGGACCAGGAGCACACAGCCTGAGGAAGGAGCCCCGTGTGAGGTTTGGACCCTCACTGTGTTTCACCCCCAGTGGCTCTCCCTGTGGCTCCTAGACAAGACAGGGGACTTTTCCTTCTACTGGGTTATGTTCAGAGAATTGGTGTCCAAGGTCCTTTTTGGACAAATCACAAGAGTTCCTTGTACTTTTTAACTCACAACAGGATTTTTTTTTCATATCTCCTGATGATAAAAAGATGGGCTTTTGAAGTTTTAGTTTTAGTTTATCTATCTCTTGACTAACCGTGGACTTTCAACCAAGAATAATAATGTAAACAATGGCTGATTGCTTTAAAACCCACCCTGTGTTCTGAACCAGTTCGGCTTTTATTAGCAGACCTAGAGAGAAGAGCCTCGTCACCTCTAATCTGTGTGATAGGGTATGGTACACTTCTTTCTCTCAGGCCTTATTTTATTTATTTACTTATTTTTAAGATTATATTTATCTATTTGACAGAGAGAGATCACAAGTAGGCAGAGGCAGGCAGAGAGAGAGGAGGAAGCAGGCTCCCTGCTGAGCGGAGAGCCCGACGTGGGGCTCGATCCCAGGACCCTGAGATCATGACCTGAGCTGAAGGCAGAGGCTTTAACCCACTGAGCCACCCAGGCGCCCCTCTCTCAGACTTTAAAAGAAGCAATCCACCGACAGCACACTGGCTTCTCAGTCCTTCCTTAACTTAAGGGAAGGGAAAGCTGCCATCTTGGTAAGAGGCTCTGACTTACCTGTGGCTGTCAGTAGGAGCTAAGTTTAGAATTGAAGACAACCTAAGCTTTTCAGTCCCTTTCCCTGCTAATTTTAATACAGATGTTTTTCCTAAGTAGCTCACCTTTAACTCTTCTGATGCCAAGTGCACTAAGGCTCTGTGAGGGAGGGCCTGAGGCCAAGTGCCAAGAGGGTTCTTGGCTTTGCATGAGAAAGGATTCAAGAGCAAGACTTTCAGAGAAAGGCACTAAGATTTATTAGGTATACAAGTAAGAAGGGTAGGGTGGGGCACCTGGGTGGCTCAGTTGGTTAAGCATCTGCCTTTGGCTCAGGTTGTGACCCCAGGGTTTTGAGATTGAGCCCCTCGCTGGTGGGGGTAGGGGATTGGTTCCTGATCAGTGGGGAGTCTGCATCTCCCTCTCTGTCCCTTCCTCTCCCTCTGCTCCTGCTCTCTCTTTCACAAATAAATAAAATCTAAAAAATAAAACAAAAAAATTAAGAAAGGAGCTACTTCGTAGACAAAGTAGTGGTCTCTTCTCCCAGATGGGAAAGACCACTTCCTTTGCCTCTAACAAAGGGCTTTGTAAGTTTTCAAAAAGTAACCAACCATATGGGGCAGCTTACTCTTTACCTTTGGGATTATCACTTACATTGGGTGGTTATTTTTTTTTTATTGTCTTAGGGTTATGGAATTACCCATGGGGAACATTTTAAGAATGCCCAGCCCGTGTGTCTTTAAGGCCAATGGAAGTGGGGTCTTGTGGTCTTGCATGAATCCGATCTTATAACTCTTTCTATGTCCCATGGACTTGTAGGTTAAAGGTCAGCCTAAAACCCAAAATTGCTTTACTTTGGTCAATTGTCTCCCTAGTCTCCCCTCCCTCCTGCCTTATTTCTGTTTAGTTATCATGATAATGAAGAAAATCTTTGTATACTTATGTGAAGATTCCACTTTCAGTAAAAGAGTCTTACATTCCCAGTTGATGTGAAACCCGTTATGCAAATCATACAAGCTCAAGAAGCAAGAGACATGAACCAGTGAGCCTAAGAGGCATAGTTTGATTGCTCCTTTCCCTCGCCATTTGCGAGTATTTTCTGCAGATGAACTCCCAAATAGGGACTGTGTGTTTTCCTCCTTCAGTGCCTGATGGTAAGATATGGGAATTATGGTGTAACAACCTGCCTGAAGAAAATGGGGTTTGCAAACACGTATGGGGCTAATCGAAACTGCCCAGGGTTGAAGATTCTTCTCTTTTTTTTTTCTTTAATGCTTTTCATTTTAAAATACTTATGGACTCATAAGAAGTGGTAAAAAATAATAGAGTCCTGTGTACCCTTCATCCAGCTTCCTTCAGTAGTGACCCGTTGTGTGGGTGTAGTACAATATTAAAACCAGGAACTGACAACAATATGTTGGCACCAGACTACAGACGTTATTTAGTTTTCACTAAATAGGGCTCATTATTTTTTAATCTGCATTTGTAAGTGTGTGTGTGTGTGTGTGTGTGTGTGTACACACACGTGCACAGAGTTCTATCCCATATATGGATTTGTGTAACTACTGTCATAATCAAGATACAGAACTTATTCATCACCACAAAAGACTTCTCTCATGCCACCTACCTCCTTGTACTCACACCTCCACCCCCTCCAACTCTCTTCCGTCCCTAGTAACCAGTCATCTGTTCTCTAGCTCTGTGGTTTTTTCATTTAGGGAATGTTGTATAAATGGAATCCTGAAGTATGTTATCTTTTGAGATTGATTTTTCCCCAAGAAGAATGCCCTTGGGGTCCATCCCATCACTGCATGTGTCAGCAGGGTACCCCCTTTTTATTGCTGAGTAGTATTCCCTTGTATGGATGTACTAGAATTTGTTCAACCATTTGTCCACTGAAGGACCTTGGAGTTGTTTCCAATATTTTTCTACCATGAATAAAGTTGCTATAAACATCTATGTACATGTTTTTGGGTGAAATAAGTTTTTATTTCTCTGGATTAATGCCTAAGCATAACTACTGACTCATTTGGTAAATACTGCAAAAAAAAAAAATCTTTTTCCAGAGTAGCTATGCCATTTTACATTGACAGCCACAGTGTATGAAAGTGAGTTTTTCCAAATCTTTGCCAGCCTTTGGCATTATCAACATTTTTTTACTTTAGCTGTTCTAATACATGTGTACTGATAGCTCACTGCAATTTTAATTAATGAAACATCTTTTCAGACTCTATTTTACTTTTTTTGTTTTAAATTTCCATTTGTTTTCTTTGCTTCTTTCTTTTGTTCTCTCCTCCTCTCAGTAAACTTATTAAAGTATAACATATGTATAGAAAATCATAAAGGTACAGTTCTGGACATTTCTCACAAAGGGAACCCATCTGTTAATCAGCACTTCAATTAAGAAAAGAACATTTCTGGAGCGCCTGGGTGGCTCGGTCAGTTAAGCGTCCAAATCTTGCTTTCAGCTCAGGTCATGATCTCTGGGTCCTGAGATAAGTTGCCTTGGGTTCCTGGCTGGGCTTGGATCCTGTTTAAAATTCTCTCTCTTCCTCTCCCTCTACCCCTCCCTCCCCACCATCACTTGTGCTCTCTCTCTTTCTCATAAAACCAAAAAACCAGTCCCCATTTCTATTACCCAGAAGTCTCCCACCCTAAGGGTCCATTCCTCTGACTTCTAACACTAGAGATTAGTTTTGCCTGTTTGAACTTCATATGAATGGAATCATTCAGTATATATTCTTTTGTGTCCATTTTTTCCCTTAAGATTTTATTTATTTATTTGAGAGAGAAAGAGAGAGAGCACAAGTAGGGATGAGGGGGCAGAGGGAGAAGCAGACTTTCCACTGAGCAAGGAGCCCGATGTGGGGCTCTATCCCAGAACCCCGAGATCTGACCTGAGCTGAAGGCAGATGCTTAACCAACTGAGCCTCCCAAGCACCCCTTTTGTGTTTGCTTCTATTCATAAGATTCATCAAGTGTTCTTTTGAAACATCTCAAAGAATGACAGATTGCAAACTTGAGGGTATTGTAGAGAGAAATGTTGGACACAAGAGCACTGGGCTCCCTGCCCACGGAGGCTTAATGTCAGCAGCCAACCAGCAAGTAGTTCTGATGTCCGAGAAACACCAGTGACCAAGTCTTGTTGCCAGGATGATGATAATGATTTGTTCAAAGCAACTTCTGAAATATACACCACTGAGCCAACCTCCTACCCTCTCCACCTTCTTCTGGATCCATCTTTTCAAGGGAGTAAAAGCTGCTTTAAGGATAGCTTTCACACGGCGTGCATGGATGGCTCAGTCGGTTAAGCATCTGACTCCTGACTTCTCAGATCATGATCTCAGGGTCGTGAGATGGAGCCCGGCATCCTCGGGCTCTGCAATGATGGTAGAGCCTGCTTAAAATCCTCTCCCTCTGCCTCTCCCTGCCCCCCTTCCCCATGCTCAGTATCTCTCTCTCTCAAAAAAAAAAAAAAAAGATAGCTTTGGTAATGAGGAAGCAGATATTATCAAGAAGGAAGATGAATGAGTTGGAATAGGGATCATACTTCCCTGAGGTGTGATGAGCCACCACCATCAACTTCTAGTACCTCTCAAGAAGTGGCATTCCTGAGATCACTGGGATACAGGTGGAGGCAAATTGCCTGATCTGTGTGCTCCCCTCTGCCCCTGGCAATTCCTTCCCCGGGCTCTAGCAGTAATAATTTGGAAATGTTTGTGTACAAGTGAGAGTGGCTCAAGGGAAGTGTTGATGGAAGTTCTCAAAGATGATTCATTCTTTCTTTATTCTGGGAAAGAGGAAGTGGCACATTTGGGGTTATTTTAGTCACGATCAGTTCTTGCAGAGATAGAACGGTTATCTCTAAATTTAATCCTTTCCTGTCTTCGGAGCTTTCTGTCCCTTCTGCCGCTATCTTATATCGATCATCTTGGGATTCAACATTTTCCTCCCTGAATATGATGTTGTTATTATCATAAAGAATTTCCTGTGTGCCAACGTGAAGCTGTTAGCTGTTTTATATTGTACTCTGTACTGTGAGCTATGTCGTGCACTCTCTTTTCTCAGAAGAGAAACTGACCCTGAGAAGATAAGAACTTTTTCTAGTGACTCAGCTGGTAAATGGAGGAGCCAGGGCTCAAACCCAGGACCCGCACTGAGAGCCCTAGTCTCTACATGACATCCCACAGCTCCCAGAATGGGTAGGTAGCTGAGATGAATTCTTAGTATTCGCCTTCTCTGGTTCTAGATATTGAATGACAGAATGTTCGGTGGCGGGTCTAAAGGGGCTGTCAAAAAATGATCTAAATCACCTAAGTCCTGCCCTTACCCATGTGAGGCTTGTTTGTGTATATCCAAATGAGAAGGCTGACAATTTTTTTAAAAGACTTTATTTATTAGTTTGGCAGAGAGAGACACAGCAAGAGAGGGAACACAAGCAGGGGGAGTGGGAGAGGGAGAAGAAGACTCCCTGCTAAGCAAGGAGCCCAAAGTGGGACTCGATCCCAGGACCCTGGGATCATGACCTGAGCTGAAGGCAGTTGCTTAACGACTGAGTTACCCAGGCACCGCTGAAGGCTGACAATTTTTCAAAGTAACCATGGCATGTTACCAAAGGTGAGAACATTGATATCCTTACTACCATGTTCACACATCAGATGATTGGGTTAAGCAGGTGGGTGAGGGAGGCATTTACTGGCTGTAGCTTCGGGCAGGTTGCTTATTTTCTGTTTTTTTTTTAAGATATTTTAAAATATTTTTTAATATATCTGATAGAGAGATCACAAGTAGGTAGGGAGGCAGGCAGAGAGAGAGGGGAAAGCAGGCTCCCTGCTGAGCAGAGAGCCCGGGATCATAAATTGAGCCAAAGGCAGAGGCTTTAACCCACTGAGCCACCCAGGCGCCCCTTCTCTGTCTCTTGTTATTTTGATCTGTTAAGTGGAGGTAATCGTGGTACTTATATATTACTTATGTAAAACACTTGGGAAAAGAAAAGCTTAAATTTGAGATTTGAAATATATTAAATATTTGAAAAATATTAAATTTGAGATTTGAAATATACTTGGGCATCCTCCTTGCTGTTTTATGAAGAAGGAATGTAATGCACAGACAGTTTATTGGGGAGAACTGCTTAATTCCCATAATGGGGCATTTTAAAGGAGCCGTTTGTATCCGAGGAAGATTCAGATCCAGAGCTCAATATTCTTCACTCTGAAAATATTCACTAGCTATCAGCTTGCACCTTCCTCTCTACTTTGGGAATATAATAACATATTCTACCAAGGGTATCAGGGCTGTGTAATAGTTTCATCCAACCAAAACCCAATTCCGTCTTACCAGTCTGCTCGATTCTCCAGCAGTGACCCCTCTCATTCCTCAGTGCCTGGCTGAGCTCATGTTCTTGGTGGATTCCAGCTCTTTTCAAACTGAAAATTTGGGGGGCCTGCTTGCCTGTGGCTCCTTTAGTCTTTGTTAGGGCTTCTTTGTTTTGAGCCTTGGAATTTCCAAGGTCATGACCAACTGAGTGTAGGGGAAGAAGGATGATGGACACTTGTTATGTTGCTATGGAAACACAGGTATTGGCTCTGGCATAACTTAATTTTCACGTGAAAGGAGCTTTATATTAACTGATTAAATCCATACGTAGTCAGAACATAAGACCTCTGTCCATTTGTTGGCCATTGTTATCTGCATTTTAGGAATTATATTGATTTCTAATGTTCTGTCTGCTTGTCATTCCATGTGCCTGGATGGCTGAATATTTATAATCAAATATCCCTAGGCTCGTAGGGCATAAGGATCTCATATGTTGTGGTCATTTACAGTTGCTATTTGGCATTCATTCTCATTCTATTGTTAACAATATCTTAGGGCACCTGGGTGGCTCAGTTGGTTAAGCATCTGCCTTTGGCTCAGGTCATGATCCCGGGGTCCTGGGATTGAGCCCTGCATCCTGCTCAATGGGGAGCCTGCTTCTCCCTCTGCCTCTGTCTCTTATGAATGAATAAATAAAACCTTTAAAAGAACACAAAACAGTGTCTTGGTTTCTCTTTAGAAGGGCCACCTGTCCCTAACTCTCTATCTAGGTGCTGATGTCAACTCTAATGAAAATTGGACACATCACCCAGGTATGGCCAATCAGAGCATTTCATCCCCTGTTGAGTCGGCTGCCAGTTGAGGGATGAATACATAATAGAACTGTATGATCAGGCTCAACTGTAGATTCTCCTAGACTTGCACTTGAGAAGCAGGTAAAGAACTGTTCTTTTGGGGCGCCTGGGTGGCTCAGTGGATTAAAGCCTCTGCCTTCGGCTCAGGTCATGATCTCAGGGTCCTGGGATTGAGCCCCGCATAGGGATCTCTGCTCAGCAGGGAGCCTGCTTCCCTTCCCCTCTCTCTGCCTGCCTCTCTGCCTGCTTGTGATCTCTGTCTGTCAAATAAATAAATAAAATCTTAAAAAAAAAAAAAAAAGAACCGTTCTTTCTTTCCCACTGGACTTGAAACCGTGAGGTTTTGAATCCAGAGCTTCCAGCAGCCAATGTGTTTCCAGGAGGAGAGAGAAAGGGAGTCCTAATGCTATCATCTGAGGTGATGCTTTGGGCCACGTCTGCATTCAGCCTTCCCTGGGGCTTGTTAGTTTCAAGAGCCAATACATTTTGCTGAAGCCAGTTTGAGTCAAGTTTCTGTCCTTATAACTGAAAGAGTTCTGATTGATACAAGGTGATTTCTAGGCTGGTTTTGTGTTCCCTGTGGAATAGAGAAGGGGGAGGGAAACTTAGAAACCCCTAGTCCCAGGAAAACTTGTCAAGAAACAGACTAGTGGGCGCCTGGTGTGGTCAGTGGGCACAGACCACCTAGAAAGCAGAATTAAAGTCTGTCCTGGTGTATCATGCAAATGTTCTGATTCAAATTAAGGTTTATTATTTGTAGGCACTTGTGATCATTTATTTAAAGTATGGTGGAAGGCTGTTAACTGTCCTCTGGGAACAAAACGAGCTTTGTCCTTGAAGCTTGGGAAAGTGGTTTCATTTCCTTGAGCCACTGTTTCGTCATCTGTAAAGTGGGTGTGTTCCACTTCTCATAATCATTTAAGGTGCCTAAGACACTCAGAACAGGATGTCTAATACATCCTCAGTAATTAGAAGTTATTACTATTAATAATGCTCTGAATCTTTCCTTTTTGGACTGTGTGACGGATCATATGAAATCCTTGAGCCAAAATTAAGAGTCAAAATATTGTAAACTAAAGAATGAAATCTTGCCATTTGCAAGAACTTGGGCGGAGCTAGAGGGTATACTGCTAAGCGAAATAAATCAGAGAAAGACAAATGCCATATGATTTCACTCATTAGTGGAATTTAAGAAACAAAACACACAAGCAAAGGGGGGGGGAGATACAGAAAGATAAATCAAGAAACAGGCTCTTAACTTGAGAGAATATACCCGTGGTCACCAGAGGGGGATGGGTGAAATAGGTTATTGGGATTAAGAAGGGTACTTGTACGTGATGAGCACTGGGTCATGTATGGGAGTGCTGAATTGATATATTACACACTTGAAACTAATATAACACCTTATGTCAACTAACTGGAACTAAAAACTTTTAAAAAGCATTAAAAAAATAAAAAATAAAGCTAAGAAAATTCAGAATTTTGCCATTCTGCATGACACGTTAGAAGAATGTAAAACAGTGATGTAGGATTCTCATGTGATCTGAGATGTTAAAGGCAGAATTGTGTAATAAGTAAGAAGCAGTAATAAATATTTAAAAAATAGAATAGGGGGCACCTGGGTGGCTCAGTGGGTTAAGCCGCTGCCTTCAGCTCAGGTCATGATCTCAGGGTCCTGGGATCGAGTCCCACATCGAGCTCTCTGCTCAGTGGGGAGCCTGCTTCCCCCTCTCTTTCTCTGCCTGCCTCTCTGCCTACTTCTGATCTATCTGTCAAATAAATAAATAAAATCTTTAAAAAAATAAAATAAAATAATAGATTAGTAGTTGTCAAGACACATGTAGTTAAATTTGCTGAATAATCTAATATGTTGCTCAGTTTCTAATTTTTTATGCAACTCCAAACATCATTGCAGAGAACTGGGTCAATCAGAAATTAAGTCTAAATATTAAACAAACAAAAATGATAATTTACAGCTGATACATCAGTGTGAACATGTGTATGTATCCGGCAAATATCAGCGCACACATAGGAACACACACACACACAAAGAAAACTTACCTAGATTGCATAACTCTGTAAACTTACTAGAAGTCATTGCGTTGCACACATAAAACAGGTGATTTTTGGGGTTACATAAATTATGCGTCAATACAGCTGTTAAAAGAAAAAAACTGAAAACTGTTAACCGAAAAAAAAATGTTTACATGAACCAGTCACAAAGACCAAATAATTAAAATTTTAAAATGATACTAATAAAAAACTGATTATTGAGATGAAAAAACAAAAGTAGGGGCGCCTGGGTGGCTCAGTGGGTTAAGCCTCTGCCTTCGGCTTGGGTCATGATCTCGGGGTCCTGGGATCCAGCCCCACATCGGGCTCTCTGCTCGGTGGGGAGCCTGCTTCCTCCTCTCTCTCTGCCTGCCTCTCCGCCTACTTGTGATCTCTCTGTCTGTCAAATAAATAAATAAAATCTTTAAAACAAAACAAAACAAAAAAGTAAGCTGGGAGCACAAATTCTCTAGAAAGAGGATGTTAGGTACATTAAACATCCTCTAGACTGCGTAAGTTTGTTCGCTAGCTCTTTCAAGTTGGTAGGCAAGGGGAAGCCTTAGTACTAAGTACTAAGGAAGTACTTAGTACTGGTTGTTTTCTTATTTTTGGTGAAGGACCAAGTTACCTAATGGTGTTCCCCTTGCTCAGTTAAGGCTTCTAAAGCTGTCAGGAACAGTTGCCCTGATGGAAGCAAGAGTTCAGGCCAAGATTTATCTCCTGGCCCCTTAAAAACAAAAGGGAACCCCCCCCCCCCCACGAATCGAAAAGCTTAATCCAAACTTGTTTTCCATCACAAGCCCAGAAGGTGAGGAATCCTATTGTCATTTTACAAGTGAGTAAAGTTAGGCTCAGAAAGAAAGAATGGTTGAAAGACACACAACTGGTAAGGTGTTAGGGTTTTTTAATGTTTGATTTATTTATTTGAGAGAGAGAGTGTGAGCAAGAGAGCACAAGTAGGGAGAGAGGCAGAGGAAGAAGCAGACTCCCTGCTGAGCAGGGAGCCCAACTTGGGCTCCATCCCAGGACCCCGGGATTGTGACCTGAGCCAAAGGCAGATGCTTAACCAACTGAACCCACGCAGGCTCTTGCACAGGTGGTAGGTTAAGGTGCTGGGAAGATAATCCAGGCTGCCTGACTCCAGAGCCCTTGCTTACATGGCCCCTTGCTTGGGGAATGCCAAGTCCTGCAGAATGGGAGTCTTGACCCTGTAGCTCCTGGGTCCACATTTGCTCACAGCAGGTCTGAGAGCTTCAGGAGACTGAGTTCCTGGGAGTCCATGTCCCCAGGATCACCCAGAAGGCTGAGAGTGGGATTTTCCAGTGGCAAGTTTTGCAGATGGTGGGGGCAGAATTGAATCACTCTGAGGAAAAAGGATGTCTTTCCTGGGAAAAGTTGTTTTATGCCCTTGTTGTTCTGAAAATTTGGAAAAGATGTCTTGTTGTGGAAGGACAATCACTCCTTCCTAATAACCATTCAATCATTGATTTGATTATACATGGTTAATATGGGAACCAGATGCGGGTAAAAAGTTATCTGCTCTTTTAAAAAACTTTTTTTAACTATAGTGCTGAAAGGGGGGAAATAGAGATGTTTACTGGAAGCAAGTGATTAATGTGCATTTTGTATAGGTAACGTGCCTTGTTCTAAGATGAATTTAAAACAATGGTAATGAATGCTTTCCACCACCGTAACAGTCCTTGAAGTTTCCCCAATTACCCTGTTGGGTTATTAGCTGAGGTCTTTGTTGTTGCTGTCAGATGTTGTCATTAGCTTGACTTTTTCTCTGAGATGTGTGTGTATGTGTAACTTGGCAACAGGAATTAACAAAAGAGGGGCGCCTGGGTAGCTCAGTTGGTTAAGAGTCTGCCTTCAGCTAGGTCATGATCCAAGGGGCCTGGGATCGAGCCCCGCATCGGGCTCCCTGCTCATCGGAGAGTCTTCTCTCTCCCTCTGCCGCTACCTGTGCTCATGCTCACTCTCTCTATATATATAAATAGATAAAATCTTTTTTAAAAAAGAAATTAACAAAAGGTATGAGGAGATACTGAAACAGCTATTAATGGTCTTCATCACATAGCAATGACCTGTGTGCTGAAGAACGACCATATTACACAATGCCAATGGTTCCATTTGCACTGTCCTCAGACATCCAGTGTTCCCTGGAAGCCCAGTGGGCCCATGCTGGAGACTATGAAGAGGGAAGGGCTGAAAGATGGTTGAGGTGGATATGTGGTGTTTCTGGGCTGCCCAGAATTCCTTTATTCTCTTTCTAACCACTTCCAACATTAACTTGGAATCTACTTTTCTCCTATTCCCATGTAGGTGGAACTCATTTCAGCCCCAGCCCCGAAGTTCTGTGACCCAGTTCTGACCAACTGAGGCTTCATATTCCTCTAATTGCAAAGATGGATAATGACAAGCCACCAGGATTCCATTTTTTTTTTTTTTTTTTTTTGCCCCCTGAGGCTTCTGAGCTAGACCTTGAGGTCATGACTTCTCAGTCTGGATACAAGGTCGGGCTCCTTCTAAGAAGATCCTGGGCTTTGGAGGCCTGATTGTGAAATCATACTGCTCTGAGCAGATCTGAAGCTGGGCAAGAGCCCTGACAATATGGCCGGAACACAAGTTTGCAGTGAGTTGGAGGCATCTGTTTCTCCATAATAAATGAGCATCATGTTCAAGGGACCCGTGCTAATGGCAGAAGGGTGTTAGGGAGAGGAGTCTGGGGAATTACATCATGACAGGTTCTGGATCTGAAACCTGCTGGAGGACTCCCAAGATTCAAGATGCAACATGTCCTCCAAGTTCCACGAAGCTCCCCCTGGCTTTCCAGATCGCTGTAGTCTAGGGCCTTGGCTGTATCCTTCTTAGTCCTTCAGTTAAATATCTTCATGCCAAAAGACTGAGCCATTGATCTTTCTCCAGACATCTGGGGTCATCCCCAGTTTCTTTCTCCTTTTTTTTTTTTAAATTTTTTTTTTTTTTTTTTTTTTAGGCAGAGAGAGAGAGAGAGAGCACAAGTGGGGAGGAGGGTCAGAGAGGGAGAAGCACACTCCCCTAGAGCAGGGAGCCTGACGTGGGGCTCAATCCTAGGACCCTAAGATCATGACCTGAGCCGAAGGCAGATGCTTAACTGCTGTGCCACACAGGTGCCCCTCATCTCCAGTTTCTAAGGCGCACCCTGGTTATTATCTTTTCCTTGTCCTTTCTCCCACTACTACCAGAGGATTTGCCTGATAGTGGCCAAGCTTACATTTTTATTTAGTACAACACCTTGAAGTCTTTGGAGAAGAGTTTTCATAGACATATCCAGTGAAGGAATGAACTCTTGTGGCAGATGTTTGGTAATTTATTTTCGATTTTTTTGTTTTGTTTTGTTTTGTTTTGGATCATAGCTTGGAAACCTGTTCTGCTGACTCTGTGTGTCTTAGTAAGCATCAGCCAGGACTCAAGGAATCATATTTCTATTGCCACAGCTGTAAGATATTCCCTCCTCCCTATATTTTTGTCTGATAGTCCTGCCTGCAGCGTCTGACTAATTCATCTGAGGGAAAACTATCTTACTCAGCTTTATTCATTATTCCTTTTCAAGCCTGGGGTAATAATGAAAAAAAAAAAAAATCCCCAAACACCTTGTATGGTAATTAGGTACCATGTGCCACCCCATGTGCCACCTCCTTTATGAGGCCCCGAGTTTTAGAACTACCCCAGACACAAAGGACTCACGAATGATTGTGGATCATCATTGGGGATTTCTATTTATGTCATTCCAAGAGAGGAGTGTTTCCCAGGCTCTAAATCTGACCTTTCTCTTTTTCACTGAGTGCTTACAGAAGGACTTTGAAAGTTACTCATTGGCCGCTGTACTACCTGGTTACGTGAGTACCGTGATAAATTAATTCAAGGATTACTTGAATCACTGACCATAACAAGTGTTCTCAGAAGTCAGGCATTTGAGCTCTGGTGACAAATCAGAGAGCAGGGACAAGCCCTAGAGGGTGCCTTCAGTTCCCACCCAGGAAACCACTTCTGTGTCAATCAGTTCTGGAGAGTGTTCTTTGGGAAAGTCAGCAGCAAGGGAAATAAGGGGCTCCCAATGATATTTTCCTCGTCTTTACAGAGATCTGCAGATATTGGCCTTGCCTGTGTCCGGAACAAGGTCTCGGTGTTATTAAAAGGGGAAAGAGGATGGGGGAAATAGAAACAGAAAGGCAGAGTCTAGCCTTGAAAACAATGAATGAGATGCTTCTGCGGCTCTGTACTCCCTCTTGTGGTGATGTGGTGCCATTGCTTTCTGACTAGGGTAGAACCTCTAGGGCAGAAATCAACTAGCTGTTTAACGTGAGGACATATTTAGATTGGACGTAACAATCCAATAAGGCAAAGGACAGGGGGTCTATTGCATGTGGAAACATTTCTCAAAGAGTCAAGGAATGCCACTGTTAAAAGTTGTAAATAAACACGTCAATCTGCTGTTTCCACCAAGAGATGCTTTCACAAATGCTTTTCCCACTAAATGTTGGGCTAGTATAGAGGAGTTAGGCTCTGAGGACGAGGGAAGGCACCAGGTTTTCACCCTTGTATCTCAGCTAAGGGTCAGTACTATTCTGAATTCATACAAATATTCCAATGGTATTGTATATGTATGATGTAAATGATAACAATAATATACAGTGATACCAGAATTATTTTATTTATGGGGTTTTTTACCCTCTATGATATATACCCCACTCAGGAGTGGAACAAACGGCTCACTTTAATTGGGAAGTTCCTTCTCTGAAAACCTAAACAGGATGGGCAGCTGTGCACAAAAATGTGCCAGGAGTAGATTTTGTTTTTCTAGGAAAATGGGCAGGCAGCAGATGTTGAAGTGCTGTGTGTTGCTTTAGGATTCCTCTCAGTGGAGCCAGGGGCATCCACTGTGTTGCTCATTTGTCTTTAGTACGTTGGTAGGTGATGTTATACCAAAACAAGAGTGGAGTCTTTTCAGGCACAGATCCTGGTCAGGGCATTCTTTAACTGGCCTGGCTGCTTGGGCATTGTCAAGGTAGCTGTAAGCATTTGTCTCCCCCTGGTTTGGAAGACAGTTTCTATGATCCTCCCCTCTTGGAATTTATACCTTTGTTTACTCCTTCCCCTTTGAGTATGGGCAAGGCTTACTGACCTGCTTCCAAGGCACTGAATGCCACAGAAGTAATGGCATGCTGCTTCCAAGATGAAGTTACAAAAAGACTATGGCTTGCCCAAACCTGGAAGAAACCAAGATGTCCTTCAGTAGGTGAAAGGATAAGTAGACCGTGGTATATCCAACAGTGGAACAGTATGCAACGATAAAAAGAAATGAGCTAGCAAGGGAAGGATATAGAAGAAACTTAAATGCATGTCACAAAGTGAAAGAAGGCAATCTGGAAAGTCTACATGCTGCATGATTTCTACTGTAGGACATCCTGGAAAACACAAGACAACAGAGTCAGTAAAAAGACCAGTGGTTGCCAGCAGTTAGGGAAAGGGAGGGATGAATAAGCAGAGCAGAGGATCTTTAAGGCAGTAAAACTATTTTGTATGATACTACAGGGCCATTACACATTGGTCAAAACCAATAAAACCAAGGGTGACATCTAATGTAAACTAGGGACTTTGGCTGATAATGACCGGTCAATGTAGGCTCCTCTGTTGTAACAATGAACCAGAGAGACTAAGCAAGACAGAAAGGAAGACAAGAAGAGGCTGTAGGCATTGCGAGAGCCGTGGGAGTCATGCTCAGGGGGTCATGATGATAGGGAAGAACTCCCCCAGTGCGAGCCCCTGAGCTGGAAAGGTAACATGCTTGGACATGTTTTTCAGGAGTAGTAAGAGGTGATGAACATGTCCAGGATGTGACCATGGGAGAAAATGCCAGCAGTGGGTTGGATAGAAAAAGTCTCCGGAGGCAAGAGCATTAAATAAGGGGGAGGCACTAGACAGAGGGCGTGCGTGTTCCTGAAGACTCCAAGCAGAATGGAGGGAGTCGAGGTGAACAGGAGGGCAGCAGGATTACGATGCATGATGAATGCAGGCTTGTGAACGGGAAGCCCAAGGATTGAGAGCAACAAGCTGTGAATGCGGTCGGTAAACCCTCAGCAGCTCCAGTGTCAAAATAGCAGGTGTGCAGGGTAAGCCAAGCTCCTTCTATAAAGACGGAAATGGCAGCAGCTCCCCAGATACTGAAAATGGTTCTCAACCTTGATTCAATGCCCTGGATTAGCGGCTACTCCCCCCTGGGAGGAACCACCGAAGGTCTTAGTCCTGGCAAGGTGGCCTCACTTGGCGTGCCTCTTCTCTGTATTCTCGGCTTCTCCCTGCAGTGATTTTTCACCGAGCAATACTCACACTTGTCTGCAGTTTCTCTAAGGGAGATACGCATCCTGAAATTGAGGTGTGTCTAAAGCAGGCTTCCCAGGCTGCACAAATGCTGCTTTTTCTTTGGTGTCACGTATCTGCTTCCAACTGAGTAGGTTTTAAGCGGCAATCCATGGGATTGTATGGAACTTCCGTTAATTATAAAAGTTATCCGCTTGTGTAATAACATGGGCACATTGTCCTGTTAAAAGCAGGTAGAGCCAAAGTCTCCTGCATCACCGCTGTGGTCCCCAAACCACAGTGAGACCGGACAAGTTATTCGCTGGTGTGTTCCTTCTGGGCTTTTCTCTGTGCATTTTTTTTTTAAGATTTTATTTATTATTTGATAGACAGAGATCACAAGAAGGGAGAGAGGCAGGCAGAGAAAGAGGAGGAAGCAGGCCTCTCGCTGAGCAGAGAGCCTGATGCAGGCCTTGATCCAAGGACCCTGAGATCATGACCTGAGCCGAAGGCAGAGGCTTTATTTATTTTTTTATTTTTAAAAGAGTTTATTTATTTATTTGACAGGCAGAGATCACATGTAGGCAGAGAGGCAGGCAGAGAGAGAGAGGAGAAAGCAGACTCCCCTTGGAGCAGAGAGCCTGATGCAGGGCTCAATCCCAGGACCCGGGGATCATGACCTGAGCCAAAGGCAGAGGCTCTAACCCACTGAGCCACCAGGTGCCCCTCTGTGCATTTTTATACATAGAATGGAGTTTGCACATCAGAACATTTCCACTTTCCTACTTTTGGGGGGTTTCCCATTATACTTAGAATAAAATCTATACTCCCAACTGTGGCTTACGGGACTAGACGCAATCTGGTCCTTGTCCATCTCTGATCTCCTCACTGTTCCAGGAGGTGCGAAGGTGTTTCCCCCCACAAGGCTCTGGAGGTGCTCTTTCTTCTGTTCTGAAACCTCAGTCCCAATCCTTGTCTGACAGGTTTATCTCGCTGTTCAAGATGCAGCTCCAAACTCAACTCTTCACAAGCCTTTCAGGAGGGAGGTACGGATTTAGAGAGCGTATATCCAGATATATATACGTACCTCCCTCCTTTCTCTGCTTCAGATCCCTCCCGAATCTCATTACCGTCTTTGAGCAACAGAGCTACAAAAGGGGCAGGGACGGTGGTAGTGGTGGGGGAGAGGGGGCGGGGATTAGCAGGCAGAGGGAGAAGGAGAAGCAGCCTCCCCACTCATCGGGGAGCCGGATGTGGTATCTGATCCCAGGACCCCGGTATCATGACCTGAGCCAAAGGCAGATGCTTAACCCACTGAGCCACCCAGGCACCCCTGCCCTGCCCAACCCCATGCATTTAACTTTCCTAGGCTGGCTACCACTAGGGGGCTTTCCCCGTGGCTCCTGCATCTCACCCTAGAATAGCTTAACTCCTCCAAGATTGCAGAGTAGTACTAAGCCAACTGCTGTTCACTCATGAGTCTTACTCTTCCAAAAGAGCACAGGATACATAAGGTCAGGGTGGCAGCAGCCACACTCTCACGGTATTTATAAAAATACCAACAGCAGTTATCACAGGCAGAAATAACATTTCCAGATCCCAGCACTGTTGATTTAGGATTATCTGGGGAATGGAGAAAAGAGAAAAGCTTCTTGTTTGAGCTTGTCAGCTTACCGGTCATACTGGGCAAGTTAGCCAGGGTCTATGAGCCTGAATGCAATGAGGAAGACGTTCTGGAAAGGGGTTAGCTGTTCCTCCACAGACCCTGGCTTTCTTTGGCTGCTTTGTAGCCCACTGCCACCACTAAGATGGTGCCTTTGAGGTCCAGGAAAGGCACACTCACATAACTTTCCTACTCCCAAAGGAGCATTCATATTTTTTTTCCTGAAAATCCCTTTATACTGCATCAAGTCCAAGCTGGGTCATCTACCCAAGGGTAAGAAACAAGATAAAGGAGAAAACAATTAACAAAAAATTTTTGATTTCTACTGACTAAGCTAAGCTTGAGAAAAAGCCAGGTTTGAGGGCTCCATTTCTGCGACTAGCAATGGGTCTGAAGTTCACACAAAGGACAGCTGCTCTGGGGTCCCCCCAGAGAGCTCTTCGTGACTCAGAAAAAAACTGTCTATCTCCATCCAAGACTTGATTCTGACTTAGGCAGTCTGAGTTCCTGGAAAGCCTGTGTTGGTTCCCAAAAGGATGTCTTTTCTTAGTAAACTCAGCTACTGTGGTCTCCAACTGTGTTAAATCAGCCTGCACAGGTACAATCTCAAACCAGCCACAGGGGATACTGAAGTTTTCATCATTCCTTGTCATCTTTTAGTTCCGGGTGGTGATTCTTATCTTTTGCCACACTGGGCCCCTGTATATTTAGGGTTCAACGTGGACCTCTCCCTATTTCACACCCTGAGCTCTGCAAATGCAGGGTTAGAAAAGGTATATGCCCACAGGAAATAAGAAAATAAAACAGATTATGAAAAAGTGTAGTTTGTCCTAATGCCTAATGCCAGGCAGTCTAGGTTGGCCACTCTGTGGCTCAGGAGATCGTGGAGACCAAGGTGCCATACTGGGAAAGAAAGGACAGGAAGGAGAGAGCTGAGCCTCTGACCTGCTGAGAAGCAGTTTTGCCTGGCTTGCTGATCCATGTGATAGATGAGAAGAAGCAGAAGAAAACCCTCTGTTTGGGTGCAGGAAGTGAAAGAAATATGGGGCGTGGTTACTGCCTTTAGAGCCTGGTATCCTCACCCACTAGTAAATGTGGTTTAGTGTATGTCTCCTTGGCCATTCAATCAGGTTAGCCATTCCTCCTTCTTTAGGGGGTACATATTAAGTGGGGCCATATGAAAGAGGGCCTAGATATGTCCTCTTATTCATTGCTGTTAAAGATATTCTCCAGGGGTGCCTGGGTGGCTCAGTGGGTTAAAGCCGCTGCTTTTGGCTCAGGTCATGATCCCAGGGTCCTGGGATTGAGCCCCGCATCGGGCTCTCTGCTCAGCGGGGAGCCTGCTTCTCCCTGTCTCTCTGCCAGGAATGCAACTTTTTTTGATGTATATATTATAACTCTTAATGAACAATTGCATCCAAGTCCAATAAAGCAGAAGAGGCATGATGGATTGGAAAGAGTAAAACAGGGAAGGAAGGAAGCCCATTCAGAGATACTTTTTAAGAAAATGGATGACAGCAGATAGGGGCTCCCTATAACCCCACCCGAGTTATATAGAATGTACCCTGGAATCATCTGCCAGGGGTGGGGGGGAAAAGGAGCCTTTATTTACCACTTCCCACCTCCTGCTGATTAAAGGTTGCTCCAAGGGCGTTGACTCCCTTGCATCCCAGCTTTGTGCTCGGCCCAGAAGAACTCACAGTCCTGGTGGACAGAAAGCAAGTGAAAGGCATCACAGCCAAGATGTGTCATTTTGTCAAAGGTAATGTCTGTGGCACAGCTGGCAGGCACAGCTGTTCATGCAGAGTTGTGCACCAAGGGATTGTAACAGGTATCTGCCACACTCCTTTCACTTCAGTGTATACGTGGATTACGAAAGATATTGCTCCATGTTTGTATATGCCAATTTTCTGTCAGTAGCACCGGGTTATTAAGATTAAATGTGACGTGTATGAAAAGGCTCTGAAAAATATAAATCATATGGGGGCACCTGGGTGGCTAAGTGGGTTAAAGCCTCTGCCTTCGGCTCAGGTCATGATCCCAGGGTCCTGGGATCGAACCCCGCATCGGGCTCTCTGCTTGGCAGGGAGCCTGCTTCCTCCTCTCTCTGCCTGCCTCTCTGCCTACTTGTGATCTCTGTCTGTCAAATAAATAAATAAAATCTTAAAAAAAAAAAAAAAGGTATTCTCCAACAGGTTGGGACATCTGGGTGGTCCAGTTGGTTAAGCAGCTACCTTCAGCTCAGGTCATGATCCCAGGATCATGGGATCGAGCCCTCAGACTTTCTGTTCAGTGGGGAGCCTGCTTCTCCCTTTGCCTGCTCCCCCTGCTTGTGCTCGCTCTCTGAAAAATAAATAAATAAAATCTTTAATTAAAAAAAGGTATTCTCCAATAGGAAGTGGCTTCAGTCTGGCAGCAAAAAGAATCCCCTTTTACTTTCCTATTATATTCCCTATTATATTACTCACCCCACTTCCATATACCAGTAGGAATAAGCCATAAAGCTCAGTGTCTCCCTTAGAAAATAGAAATCTGTAAGGTGGGAGCAAAGAGGACAAACTTAGGAGGAGTTCTGAGTGGCAGGAAAGATGAAGTAGAATCTTACTGGGAAGAGGATGGAAAAAGAGGAGGAAGGTAGCTGATGGGGGTGTGCTTAGTCTGGGTTCTTCAGGGACCCAGCACCCCTTGTTCCCATCCTGGGCCTGAGCTTGAAGAAATGAGGCCATGAAATGGGTAATTCTGACTCTGAGAAGTCACTGCCAGTGCAAGTGACCTTGAATCAGCAGTGGGTAACTAACTGTGGCAGAATGGCAATGACCTTGGTTTTAGGATGGGGGAACCGAAGGTCCTACTCTTGTCTCTTTTGGCTTCTGGCTGGCATGGAAGAGATAAATACATATATATTTTCAATTTTGTTTTAAAATTCTATTTGAATCTTTTTTTTATTTGTCTATATATGTTTATAAATCTAGACTACATAGAAGTTGCTAAAATAGTTCAGAGGGAGAAAGAACACCCAGCAGATTCTAGGAATATCTAAGCCCATGCCCTTTATCAGTAGCTACATGGAAAGCAGAGGACAGTATGGCTTTAGGGCCCACACCTTCCTCTGCCAAAGCTTTCCTCTATGTTAAGGTGACATTTAGGCAAGAAGGGGGAGGGAGAAACCTTGAAAGATTGCATTTCCCCAAAACAGACTGAGTTGTCATTAACTGGTAAGTTAAGTGTCCCTTTTTGCCTCCCCTCCCCTAAGAATGAGGACTTGAGAGCAAGTCCTAGACTTGAGAATAATCTATGCTTAGATTATTAAAACTAGAGAATAGAATAATCTATGCTTAATTTAGCATCACTCTTGCAGTGTATTAAGTTATACACCTTGGTCTACTTCTAAGACTTATGTCCTAAATCTGTACTACCTCCCATATTCACGACATATTTATTTGGGGACTCACTGTACCAGGCACTAGCATTTACTCGAGCCCCATGCCTGTGGTCCCTGGTCTGGGACAAGTGAGTGCCGGTTGTGAGTCTTGGACTTGGACCTATGAGACTGGCTCCCCAGCGGTGGCTGAGAAACCCTTCCTTCTCTCTCCTGTTGCAAGTCTTAGGCTGAAAGCCCTACATCCTCAGTGACAACTGGTTGATTTTGCACTTGCATTTCTAAAAGTAGGAATCATGAACCTAGCCTTTGTTTTTTGCCTTGTACTTTTTTTTTTTTTTTAAACAAAAGAATAGGGTCATTGCATTACACCAGAAAGATTCCAACACAAGATAGAAAAGATGTCCAGCCATTGGGATCTGGGTCCTGAAGGGCCAATGCACCTCTCCTTAGGCCTCCTTGTGGGATAGTGTATGAGGAATTTGGGCTGTGCTCAGTTGCCCTAATTCCATCCTTTGTGAGTAGGGAGCAGGGATGTGGAGACTCATATTTGCTGAGTTCTCAAACAGGCTCACTCTTGAACCTCGGAGTCCCATTTGGTCGAGCTCCAGGCTCCCTTTCACATCTTGATTGGAGCCTGGACTCGAAATGTCTGCAGATGAAGGCCAGGTCTTCCCCATGACCAGTAAGCAAAGAGGAGCCTCAGGGGAGAGCAGAAGGAGGGGCGGCAGCTTAGCCCTCCGGGGACTCGGAAGTGAGGCGCCACGTCCCCATTGGTTGGAGGCGGCGCCGGGGCGGGGCAAGGTTCGGCTCACAGCGCGGGAAGCGACCCCTCCCTTCTTAACATCTGGGGGTTTTGTTTGTTTGTTTGTTTTTAAAGATTTTATTTATTTGACCGAGAGAGAGATCATAAGTAGGCAGAGGCAGGCAGAGAGGGGGCGGGGGGAAGCAGGCTTCCCGCTGAACAGAGAGCCCGATGCCGGGCTCCATCCATCCCAGGACTCTGAGATCATGACCTGAGCTGAAGGCAGAGGTTAACCCACTGAGCCACCCAGGCGCCGCAACATCTGTTTTTTTTTTTGTGTGTGTGTGTTTTTTTTTAAGTCTTTGGGTCCAGCGCCCTTGTGGCTGGCCTTCCAGGATTTCAGTGAGCACCAGAATTCAGGGGACCAGCATCCCAAGTCTTGGACAAATGTCTAAGAGATCAAGGGGCTGGTTTAGAGGCGAGCTTTCTGTGAAAGAAAGGACTGCTCTTTGGAGGTTTAGGCTGGAGTTTCAGAGAAACCTCTCATACTCTGCCTGGGCCGGGAAACCAAACTCTGTGCTCTAGAACCACAACTGTCTGTCCACAACTCCAGCCACAGTGTCACTAAGTTCCCCAAAGGCAGTTGGCCCAGAGTCCTGCTCCCTTCCAAAGCCGCTCTTCTCCCACTATTCCTTATTTTGATGAAGAGCCCACCAGAACCTAGATTCTCAAGTCACAGTTAGGGGGTTATTATTTATTTCCGTCATTCATTCCTGCCTCACATTCATATTCAATTAATCACGAAAACCTGACTCCATTTCCTAAAATATCTCCAGATTTTCCCTCTCCAATTTTTCCTCTGCCTTACTGGAGGCTCCATAGTTTTTCCCATTAGGTTTTTGCTTACCTTGTTCACTTGTGATCTATCCTCAATAACAGAGCAGAGGGGGGAGAGGGGCTGGGAGAGGATGGTTGGGTTATGGACACTGGGGAAGGTATGTGCTATGGTGAGTGCTGTGAAGTGTGTAAACCTGATGATTCACAGACCTGTACCCCTGGGGCAAATAATACGTTATAGGTTAATTAAAAAGATTAAAAAACAAAACAAAACAAAACAGAAAGTGGAAGGTCCAGTTGAAATAAGATGCTGATTCCTATTTACCTCTCCCATCATAACTAGTCAAACATGTCACATTAATGCAAAATTAATTAAATTTTGTTTTGAGGTCTTAAAACAAAACAAAAAAACAACAGCGCAGAGTGAACTTTCCGAGATGTTGAAGGGCCTGACGCCATTCAAGGCGGCAGCCCTTTTGCTGTTTACATTAAGCTGAAGACATTCCAAAGTGGTTCCTACACATGCAAATAAAGGATGGGACAAGAACCAATAGAAATGGTTCCTACATATGCAAATAGGGAATCGGACATGAACCAATAGAGGGGGATTCTCCATATGTAAACGAGGGACCAAGTGCGAGCCAATCAGTGTTATTGCCCTATATGCTAACAAAGGATAGAAAAACAACCAGTAAGGAAAACTCCCTGTCAGCAGTTTTTCCTAACTGACCAACCCTCCTCGGACAACACAGCTTAAGTCACCTCAGACACCAATCATTTTCAAGGTCACCCACACATGTAACTATGTGACTATGTACTTTTTGCATGTAAAATTGCCTATATAATCTCTGTAAAATTCCAGCGGGGGGCTCCTCCTGAACTCCGCTGCGTAGGTGTGTGGGACGAGCCCGAGCTACAGCCCGCCCGCCTGAATAAAGCCTTGCTTTTGCATTTCGGAACATCTGGCTCTCGGTGGTCTTTTTGGTGGTGGTCTCATGATCTGGGCATAACAATGTTAATGTGCAGTCTTGAGTCATCTTGCTTTAAATCATTTGAAAATCAATTAAAACATCTAAACATGATCTGGGTGGTTATTTCTGCGGCTTTTCCCCTCTCCCCACTCTTTAGCCCCATCTAGCTTGTTGTTTGCATTGCCTGTAATGCTCTTTATTTGCAGAGCTCATTTTTTAAGGTTCTCTGTGTTTTCATCGCCTTTGGACATTTTCCTTTGTCCCCAGCAGGGCTAGCAGCCCTTTATTTTGGTACTATTGATGTGATGTTTTGGGTGTGGGGTCCTGGAGCAAACGATCAAGAAAGAATTCTTGAGATATTTTCAGTGCAAAAAGGTGGTTTTATTAAAGCACAGTTGCAGTGCCAAAGTGGGGTGTCTCTCAATCAGATGAGGGCCCCCAAATGTGGGGCTACTGATCTGGTGGAGGCTAGTGGTCCGCTGTATTCACCTGAGGCAGAACAAAGGCAGTAGAAGTTTATTGAATACACTGCAAGGGAGTGGCTGTCTTCAAGGAGGTAGTGGGTGGGCGCCATTTTTTTAAAGGAGGAAGATGAGGAGGCTCAGCAACCTTTGGGGTCTTCCCTTTTTTGGAAACTGTACCTAGCTGTAAGTAGCCTTATTGGTTAGTTAGGGCTTATGGATATTTTGAGATGGGTCTCCTGAGGGGCCTGTCCGTATTCAGCTTGATGGTTGCTATGGCCCTTTCTGCATTCCATCACTCAACACTGTTGGCCTAAAAGTGGCCTCTACAATGAGGACAGGACCCATGGGCAGAAAGAGCTGCCCTGGGATTGTGAGGAGTGACTGATTATACTTTTTACTTAGTGGGGTGACAGATAAGGTAAGTCTCCGAGGAATTTGGAAGCAAGGCTTCCAGGACCTTGAGGGGCTAGCTCATGTTAAGATAAGGTTCGTGATGCCTTTCAGATGTACATATGTGGGCAATATGCTGGAAGGATGATTGCTAACACATATTTTGAGGATGGAGGTATAGATAAAGGACATTTCCAAAGGGATTTTTATATGTTAAATAAGACTTACAGGATTCTGGAGGTTGGGCTAATGTCAAGCTAAGGTTGCTTTATGTCTCTAGCCAAGTGTTTTTATTTTTGTATTTATATTTTTAAACTTTTGTATTTATATTTTTAAAACTTAAATTCTAGTTAGTTGACACACAGTTTAATATTGGTTTCAGGAGTAGAGTTCAGTGGCTTATCATTTACAACACATTCAGTGCTCTTCCTACCAAGTGCCCTCCTTAATACCCATCACCCCTCTAATGCAGCCCCCACCCACCTCCCACCATCTAACCTCAGTTTGTTAACCTCAGTCTCTCAAGATTTGTTTCCCTCTCTCTCTTTAATTCAAATTCACGTATGAATAATTTACGTTAAATTTCACATATGAGTGAAATCCTGTGGTATTTGTCTTTCCCTGACTTATTTCACTTAGCTTAATATACTCTAGCTACATTCACATCATTGAGAATGGCAAGATTTCATTCTTTTTGATGGCTGAGTCCTATTCCAATGTGTGTGTGTGTGTGTGTGTGTGTGTGTGTGTGTGTGTGTGTGTGTATGTGTATTTGGGTATTTGGACTCTTTCCATAGTTTGGCTATTGTTGAGAATGCTGCTATAAACATCAGGGTGTATACACTCCTTCCAAAGCATATTTTTGTAACATTTGGGTTAATACCCTGCAGTGCAATTACCCCTAGCCACGTACTAACACTAAAGCTGCTGAGTTCCTTGAGCAAGGTCACTCAACTTGCCTCCAGTATTTGTCAGTGGGCTGCAAGTTGTAAGGAGATATAATTTTTTTTAAGATTTTATTTATTTATTTATTTGATAGACAGAGATCACAAGTAGGCAGAGAGGCAGAGAGAGAGAGGAGGAAGCAGGCTGTCCGCAGAGCAGAGAGCCGGATGCGGGGCTCGATCCCACGACCCTGGGATCATGACCCGAGCCGAAGGCAGCAGCTTTAACCCACTGAGCCACCCAGGCGCCCCAGGAGATATAATTTTTCTACATTTCTTTTCCCTTTGTTCTCCACATCACGATTAGCAGACCTGTGCAGATTTATCATATATTCAATCATGCTGCATTGTTATGAAAGGTTTACCTTTAATAATTTTGAATAGCTCTGGAGGAACTTATTCATCCGGAAACTTGTGCCTAACACCCATAGATGCTTAATAAATGTTAAATGAATGAAATACAACACATGACTTTTCTCAAGATTCAAAAGCAAAGCTCATTTAGAAGTACTTGTTAAAAGCCTTTTTTTTTTTTTCTATTGGGAGGTCAGTGTGAGGGTTCACGACTCTGTTTCTAACAGTTCTCGGATGATTTTCATGCACGAGATTCAGGGGTTACATTCTAACAGATCCTTACTCATTGGTAAAGGGTGCCTTTTTTTTTTCTTCAGGTCTATGTCTGAAAGTTATTTAAGGATAGGGGCTGCGTCCTGTTTCTCTAGGCTAGCTTCTAAGTCCAGAAAACACTTGTAGAATGAATGACAAAATGATAGGAGAATGGATGTACCTTTGGTGCCCTGTCAGCCATTTACCGCACAGGTCCTCGAGGATCCCATTACTTCTAACAGTGAAAGTGGCCCTTTGAAGTCAAACTTCTTGAAGAGGCTCTCCGAGCCCCTGGAGTACATTTCCCACTGGACTACATTTCCCAGAGTTCCAAGGGATTCCCGCGCAGGCGCACTTGGAAGATTACGGAGTCCTTTTCCTTCCCCGAAGCCCTCAGATCACTCCCATCCCTTCCCTTCCATTCCATCTTTCCTCGGCGTCTCGCAGGGGGAGCTGCAGCGATTCAGCTTGTGTTTTTGTCGCTGCAGGCTGGACTCATGGGCTCGCTGCTGCGCTTCGACAGGCGGGTGGTAGTGGTCACCGGCGCGGGGGGAGGTGAGCACGCGAAAGCCGGAGGGCGGACGCCCGCCTAGCCTTGGCGCCCGGAGCCCCGCTTCTCGACCGGGGCTCCACGCGCAGCCGCAGCTGCAGTCCCGGCGTCCGGGCTGCGGGCCGTGTTGGGGCGGCGGTGGGAGGGAAGGGGCTTGAAGAACCAGCCCCGCGTCCGGTGGGCCGGGTGGGAGGACGGGTAACGGCCGTTCTCGAGGTGCCGACTCGCCGAGGAGGGAGAGGTGGGCCTGGCCTGCGTGGAGTCCAGAAACCCCCAGTCACAGAGTCCCCGTGCAGCTTCCCAAGGCCCCTGGGGGTCCTGCAAGAGAGAGGCCGGGCTGCGCTGCGGTTGGCAGGACTCGATAAAAGTTCTCACTGATGCTCGGTCGCCTCTCTTCTTGCCTGTCTTAGGCCTCTGTCGAGTCCTCGGAAGGCTGTGGGAAAGCCGGATGCGACAGGAGTCACCCCCAGAGGAGGAGGGATGGCAGCCTCTTGCCTTTGAAAAGTCGGCTGTGCAGTGTTTCTCTTCCTCTTTCAGATGATTTTAAGCCCTTGAGAGGTTCTTCTTTAGAGAGGGTGTCTGAGGAGAGTCTTCTCGTTGGAGTTTGTATGCTTATCAAGCCAAACGCTGTAGTGGACTGCCTGGACTCTTGGTGCGAGATGTAAACTCAGAATGCCTGCCGGAGTCAGGCAGGTGTTAGGGTGGGCTTGGGATAGGAACGACAGAAACTGGGGGCGGGAATGGGGGGCAAGACATATTTCTGAAGTGGGCCAGATCAGAATGGAGATTTGTTAGGTGAAAAAATCCTATTCTTGAAGGAGGGGGGAAAAAAAAAGAGGAAAACCGCTCATACCCATGGTGATGCTCTGCCCTGTGATTTTATGCTATTTCTCACCAGCCGGTGACCTCTCTAACCCCCATGTGTTGGGATCTTGACCTTCTTTGCCTTTGATTCCCACGGGGGGTATCTTATATCTAGAATAGACCTAATATGTAATTAATTTAAATTGTGTATTAAAAGTCACAACAGTGGAATTGTCAGTTAATGCATTTGTATCTTTACATCTTTGTTGATAGATTCTAATGCCCCCATTCCCAAGATGTTTTTAGTATTAATTGGTGGCCAATAATTTTATACCCATAGCTATATTCATCCTAAAATGATCATATATTTTTGGGAAACCCTTTTTCTTTTTCTTTTTCTCTTTCTTTTTCTTTTCTTTTTTAAAGTAGGCTCCATGCCTAGCTTGGAGCCCAGTGCTGGGCTTGAGCTGATGACCCTGAGACTGAGACCTGAGCTGAGCTCAAGAGTTGGTTGCTTAACCAACTGGGCCACCCAGGTGCCCCTGGAGAACATTTTGTTTACACTTTGCCTTTGATGGAAATAATTAAGTGCCTCAGTGTTCTAAGCCTGTTTAAACAGTGAGTGATTTGCAGTTTGAAATACCTTTTGCACCATGACCCACCCATACACAATTCATGACATGATACATGGTAAATGAAGTGCCCTCTAAAATTTTCTATTTCGTTAAGTAAATGCAACCTCCTAAACTGATTTTGTGAATCATTAATGAGTTGTGAGTAGACAATAATGGACTTAGTACCACCTGTTTATAGAGCCCTATAGACTTTCCCTTGCCTGGATTATGGTATGGTCACTAACTCTTGCTGATCTGAGGGAGATACATAATTTTGTAGTGAAGTTGAGACGGAGACAGATCAAATTGCATTCCCATTCACAGAGACTTGTCCTTGAGGTCTTGGGTTTCTCATTTAGAGATTCATACCCATATAACTGAGTCAGTGCTGAACATCCCAGGAGGGTGTCCATGAATGCCTACAGGGCCTGGTTTGAGAATTAGTCTGACTCCAGCCCACTCCTATTCTACAGATAAGAGAAATTTATTAGGGTACCTGGGTGCTTATGATTTGGTTATGATACCAGGGTCCTGGGATTGAGTCGGACTCCCTGCTTAGCAGGGAGCCTACTTCTCCCTCTTCCTCTGCTGCTCACCCTGCTTGTGCTCTGTTTCTCAAGTCAATAAATAAAATCTTTAAAAAAAAAAGAAATATATCTGCACTATTCAGGTGCTGTTTAGCTTGAAATATAGATTAGTTTATTGGGAGACCTGGAAGGAGAGTTATAGAATTGTCCAGACAATTCTCTGCTTATTAAGCCAAGCCCAGTACTTCAGCTGGAGTATTTTGCCATGGTTGGTGGTACAACAGGGGAATAACAGGGTGTAATAGCCATTTACTGATGGACTGAAGCCGTTGTTGGGAATGTAACTGTTGAAAGTTGAGCATTTGGGCCATGGAAGAAGGAAGGAAGTCCAGCCGTTTTGAATTTCAGATGGTTTTGAGAGCACAGATGTTGGATCTGGAACTAGTGAGAAGTGTGTGAGTAGCTGGAGATTCTGTGTAAAGCTGGAAAGGGAAATAGTCTAGGGAGCTATTTTCAGGGGCTTTGTTGTTAACTTAGGAGTGTAAACTACCTAACCCTAAATGAACAGTTTGAGTTGGGAGTCAACTGAGATTTGACAGTGTTAAAGAAATTAAGGTCAAATAAAAAGAGAAATGAAGAAGAGTGATTGGAAATACAAAAGTGTGACATATTCAGTCTCAGCCATCAAGGACGTTCTAGTTTAATTGGAGAGGCAGACTAATGGACATAAAGTATTAAATAATGTTTATATAAATACAATATTAAAACATGCAAGGATCCTTCCTAATCTGTTAATGAGCTAGTGGGGTTGGAGGGAAAAGAAAGGAGACTGTCACTTTTCACTTTATATGCAGATTTGTGTATAGTTTATACGGGCCTTGATGATAAAGGAACATCATTTACATTATCTTTTTTTTTTTTTAAAGATTTTATTTATTTATTTGATAGACAGAGATCACAAGTAGGCAGAGAGGCAGAGAGAGAGAGGAGGAAGCAGGCTGTCCGCAGAGCAGAGAGCCTGATGCGGGGCTCGATCCCAGGACTCTGGGATCATGACCCGAGCCGAAGGCAGCGGCTCTAACCCACTGAGCCACCCAGGCGCCCCCATTTACATTATCTTTTGAGAGAACTATATAACTTGATTTTAAGTTGAGACAATTCTCTTATTAAATTAGTTCACACTCTCTACCAGCGACTCACTCAAGGAATCATTGGATTCCTTTCATCCAATGATTTTCTACTGTGTTACCATTAATTTTGCATTCCAGGATCTTCTGGTCATAAGCCTTTGATTTCCTTAAAAACACAATGTTTAAAATATGTGCTTCAGCCTTTATCTGATAAGATATGAGAGGACTTGAGTTATGTGTATTGGCTGAAGACTTTCCTTATTTTTTTTTTTAAGATTTATTTATTTACTTAGAAGGAGAAAGAGCATGCACAAGCAAGGGGAGCAGCAGGCAGAGGAAGAAGCAGGCTCCCTGCTGAGCAGGGAGCCAGATTCAGGACTCGATCCCAGGACCCCAGGATAATGACCTGAGCCGAAGGCAGACACTTAACAGACAGCCTCCCTTGAGCATCTGGCTAAAGTCTCTCTTACCCATTCAAAGTGAATTAACTTATAAAATAAATTATTTGGTGATATCTTTCAGTTTTGGAAAGCTTTATATTTTTGGGTTATTTTTAGAAGAGCCTGATACTTGTAGCAATCTCAATTTGTTATTTGTATGCTGCTTTATCAATTTAAATTAAATTTAAGCTACTAATTAAATTTATCAGGTAATTTAAATGAAAAAGATGTATATATATGTTAAAATGATTTAAATAATATAGAAGTAAGCCTTCCACCCTTGGTTGCTAGTTACACAGTTCTGTTTCCCAGAGGTAACCTCATAATTGCCATTTCATATATATTTATCCTGAGATACTCTCTGTCTCTAAAACCTATATAAGTATATGTATATATTTTGGATAATAAATTTACACCTTGTGCCTCTGAGTCTGAAATAAATATTTTTTGTGTTTGGTAATTGTATAGTCAAGGTTTGGTACAGGATATAGAAATCACAGATATTTGAAGCAGGAAAGGATTTAATATAGTATTTGGGGGGTGCCTGGCTGGCTCAGTGGGTGGAGCATGTGACTTATAATCTCAGGGTCATGAGTTCAAGCCTCATGTTAGGCATGGAGTCTACTTAAAAAAATAAAATTAAAAAAATTAAAAAAAATACAAAACTACCACAGGCAGTTGGGTGCTTGACACTTTGTCTTGTAATGACTTATGGAACCATCGGAACTGGTTCAGTAGGGGAATTCCTACCTTGGAGGCTGCTATTGGAACTGCTACAGTCCAAACAGCCACAGGGTACCAAGGGTCTAGAGAGTGGAAGCTGCCAGCTGAAGCTTGATCAAGAGGGAGCTCAATCAAGAACTATACACACTGTTTCTTAATACCTGGGAAGATTTAAGAAAGCAGCTCCTTAACCAGTGGCGATAGCCAGAAGTCACCATAAGCTAACTTTTGCCTCATTTCCACCTTCAGAAGTGGAAATGCCTTTAATGGTGGAACCTTGGAGCCTCCTAGCATCTGGGTAGTGGGGTAGGAAATGGTGGGCAGAATAGGTGGAAAATACGGTGTTAAGCTTTCTGACCTCTGTAGGTAGAAGAGGGTGAGCTAGATGGGGAGAGGTCCTATCATTATAATGTAGTTAATTGCTCGCCACTTACTTTAAAGATTATTTATTTATTTGTTCAAGAGAGAGAGATCACAAGTAGGCAGAGAGGCAGGCAGAGAGAGAGGGGGAAGCAGGCTCCCTGCTGAGCAGAGAGCCTGATGTGGGGCTCGATCCCAGGACCATGAGATCATGACCTGAGCCGAAGGCAGACGCTTAACTGACTGAGCCACCCAGGTGCCCCTGGCTCGTTACTTTAAAATAGGGGTTGATTTGAATGGACCCCAAAATTGCTAATGTTTGTTCAACTCTCTTGATGCCTTTTTTTTTTTTTTAGGACTGGGCCGAGCCTATGCCCTGGCTTTTGCAGAAAGAGGAGCATCCGTTGTTGGTAAGTTGATAAAATTTTCTTTTTAACAAGTAGCTGGAATTGAAAGTACCGTCCTCACAAGTCAGTCACCTTTGTCTTTACGTGAAATTGTTTGTCAAGGTCAGATTTCATCCTGATTATTTCTTCTGCTGGCAAAAGTTTTCCTCCTTGAGGCTGACTCTCTAATTTACTTTTTTAAAGTAAACTAGTTCTGCAGAGTCTGAAGCTGAACAGAATTGATAAGGTGGTCACCCACTCATTGTACAGAAGGGAGTTCTTGAATTTGGTAAACTGTGAGCTGTAATTTTTTGAGACAGAAGGCTGATGCAGGATGAATCCCATTAAGTATAAATATATTGATAAAAATAAGTTTGGAGTCAGGGAATCCAAAGTATGTTTGTATTGATCTCTTACTGCTGAGTTTATTAAATTCGGAACAGGAGTTTTAAAGTTCTAACAAAAAGAGAGAGTGGTCTTGCATGTCTGTTTATTTTGTCATTGCAGCAAGTGCTGGTGAAGTCCAGCAGGACAGGTTCTGTGTCTTGCAAAATCATTTGTCATACTTGGCTGAAGAGCCAGATTTCGTTTGGTTAAGGGGAAAGTGAGTCTGTTGAAATGGCTTAGCTTTTGGTGGATTTTTTTTACTGCTTTTTTTCTGTGACCTACCAGTGAACTTTCTAGACCAGCCGCAAGTTGTGTTCCTCCCTGGCCACTGCTGCCCCCTAGTTTTAGCTTTTCAGATACCTGCTTCCAGCTTGCATCACACACACTACTGTTTCTTCTTTGTTAATTTTTGTTCTGCCCAGTGTATTTTTTACATGAGTAAGAAAAAGTAGAGGAATAAATAAACCTGGGAGGGTATGACATTAGGGTATCTTGTGTATGAAAAAGGGATTCCTCCTAATTTTATGACTAGCTCAGGATTCCTTAAGAAGTAAGACCAAAAGGGCAGAGTAGCTTGTTTCTTATGTAAGTCACCTTATGCTGGGTTATGCTGGGTTAACAAACAAATCTCAATGTCTGACAACGGTAAAGAATTATTTCATGCTTTTGTGGCCTTTTAGCCTCCAGTCAACTGTGTCTCTGCTCTCAGTGTCTTCCTAATTTCAGGATCCCAGCTAAAGGAGCAGCTTCTGTCTGGTGGGAAAAACACACTGCCTTCCAAGTCAGGCTGGGCTTCCAGTCCTGGCTATGCTGCCCAACTGCGTGATCTCTTGCACTGTTAGTAGCCACCTTATCAAACTTCGAGAATTATGGTGAGGATTAAGTGACATCAAAAACTAAAGGCCTGGGGTGCCTGGGTGGCTCAGCTGTTGGACTGTGCCTACAGTTCTAGTCGTGGTGCCAGGGTCCTGGGCTTGAGCCCTGCGTGGGGCTCCCTGCTCAGTGGGGGTCCTGCTTCTCCCTTTCCTACTCCCCTTGCTTGTGTTCCCTCTCTTGCTGTCTCTCTCTGTCAGATAAGTAAATAAAATCTTAAACAAACAAAAAAACAAAGAAAACTAAAGGCCTTTGTAAAGGGAAATGAATGGCGCCAATGGTAGGGACTGCCTGCTGTGTGTGAGGCCCTTTGCTTAGGACCCGGATATGTCAAAGTGAGCCTGAGGTCTTGCTCATGCAAGGGCATCCTAGCCTCCTTATATATAATGTGTTTCTATTTTAGATTCTTAAAGAAAAGGGTCTACCTTAGGCTCTGATGTATTCTCTCCAGTGTAAACTCAGTGCTTTGCTTAGCGATTACTTAAGACATACATGCTGAAGCTGGTGCAGCCACTCTGGGGAACGATATGGTGGTTCTTCACCAAGCTGAAAATAGAGCTACCCTACCATCCAGCAATTGTACCAGTAGGTATTTACCCAAAGAATAAAGAAGTACGTATTCGAAGGAGTACATGCACCCTGATGTTTAGAGCAGCATTATCAACAATAGCCAAACTGGAAATAGCCCACATGCCCATCGAGTGATGAGTGGATAACAAAGACACACACACACGCACACAGACATCGCACACACTGGATTACTACTCAGCCATCAAAAAGAACTGACATCTTGCCACTTGCAGTGATGTGGATGGAGCTAGAGCGTGCTGTGCTCAGTGAAATGAGTCAATCAGAGGACAAATAACAGGTGATTTCATTCATGTGGAATTTAAGAAACAAAATGGACGAACATAGGAGAGGGGGAAAGAGAGGGAAATAAATCACGAGAGACTCAACTATGGAGAAGAAAGTGAGAGGCGACGGAAGAAGGTGGGTGGGGGATGGGCTAGATGGGGGTTAGGTATTAAGGAGGGCACTTGTGGTGATGAGCACTGGGTGTTGTGTGTAAGTGATGAACTCTTCTCCTGAAACCAGTATTGCACTGTATGCCAACTAACTGGAATTTAAATTAAATGGATGAATAAATAAATAAATAAATGGGAAAAAAGGACATACATGCTGATTAAGTGAATTGGTTATATGACACATGGAGAAAGATCACAAGAAGGCATGTGTGGATTCCAGCTTATGATAAATGAGCTATATATACAATGCCCACAGCTTCCCCAGGTGCTTTTTTTTTTTTTAAAGATTTTATTTGTTTATTTGACAGAGAGAGAGATCACAAGTAGGCAGAGAGGCAGGCAGAGAGAGGGGGAAGCAGGCTCCCTGCGGAACAGAGAGCTGGATGTGGGGCTCGAACCCAGGACCCTGAGATCATGACCTGAGCCAAAGATAGAGGCTTAACCCACTGCGCCCCCCAGGCGCCCCCCCCCCCAGATGTGCTTCTTTTATTTATTTATTTATTTATTTATTTATTTATTAGTTAGTTAGTTAGAGAGAGAGAGCGAACACAGGCAGAGAGGCAGGCAGAGGCAGAGGGAGAAACAGGCTCCCTGCAGAGCAAGGAGCCTGACGTGGGACTCGATCCCAGGACGCTGGGATCATGACCTGAGCCGAAGGCAGCTGCTTACCCAACTGAGCCACCCAGGCGTCCCCCCAGATGTGCTTCTTATGACTTTCATGAACCCAGGTGATGAGAGGCAGGCTTTAAAGATAGCTTTAGAATAGCCCTGGGCTGTTTATAATTTTTAAATGACAGAAAAATTAAAAATTCTTTATATAGTTAGTAGATATCATCAGATGGACTCCTTTATTAATCCAACAGTTATTTATTGGGTACTTGTCATGTAGCAAGCCTGTTCTAGGAGCCAAAGGAGTAGAGTGGGGAATAGAATAGATGGGGTCCCTGTTTTCACAGAGCTTACATTCTAGTTTTGGGGGGGAGCATTGGGGAAATACAGTAAATACATATGTAAAACTCTGTCAGCTAACAAAGAGTTCTTGAAAAGAATCTGAGTGAATGACCTGCAAGAGAACTCTGAGGAGGGACCTGGGGGCAGGGAGGGATTGTGCCATTGAGATGTGGGGCCCAGGAACCTGTGACTGGGGCCCAGCTAGTGAGTGCATCAGTCTTGAGGCAGGAGTAGGCTCACTTGTGTTCAGGGTCAGCAAGAGAGCCAGTGCCCTGGACCTGGAGCAAGATCATCAAAGGGGACAAAACCGGGAGATGAGAACAGAGAGGTTGTGGAAAGCCAGATTGCAGAAGATCCTTTAGCTCTGAGCCCAGACCAGCTTTTTCCCTGTTGGAGATGGGGAGCCATTGGTGAGTATAAATAGAGGAACAGCCTGACCTGATTTAAGCTCTAAATGGATGGTTCTGATTGCTGTGTACAGAATAACTGCGGGGGAGCAAGAATGCAGGTGGAGAAGGATGATGAGGTCACTGGGGCTTTTGTACCATTAACTCTTCTTGTGCACTCTTAATGATTTTTTCCATTAAAGAGAGAGAAAAGAAAGCAGAGAGTCCTATCAAGTTACTGCAATAATCCACAGAAGAGATAGTGGTGATTTAAGTAGGTCATAGGGGTGGAGGTGGGGGAAAGAGGTTAAATTCTAGGTATATTTTGAAGGTAGGTAGGGCTGGGTTTGCTGATTTGCTGATGTGGGTTGCAAGGGAAGGAGGAAGATTGAGAGGCCATTTACTGAGATAGGGAAAGACCACAGAAGAGGGTCGGGTAGGGAGGGAGGAGATGTTCCTGCTAGACTTTCAGAAGGAGATACTCAGTAGACAGTGGCGTGCAAGACTCTGTAGTTGGGGGACAGGTTGCAACTACATTAATCTGAATATTCTCGGTTTATAGATGGTATCTGAAGCCAGGAGACTGAATTACGTTACTTGGGTAGTGAGTACAGATGAACAGGAGAAGAGGTCCAAGGACTGAACTCTGGATGATCAGTTTCTTATTTTCCATTTTTTCTTTCAGTAAGGATACCTTTGATGCCATTTTGTAGTGCAGACAAAGAAAATCAGGTACAGGAGTCTAATTTAAGACCCTGCTTTCTGGGACGCCTGGGTGGCTCAGTTGGTTAAGCAGCTGCCTTTGGCTCAGGTCATGATCCCAGCGTCCTGGGATCGAGTCCCACATTGGGCTCCTTGCTTGGCAGGGAGCCTGCTCCTCCCTCTGCCTCTGCCTGCCACTCTGCCTGTGCTTGCTCTTTCTCTCTCTCTAACAAATAAATAAATAAAATCTTTAAAAAAAAAAAGCTTTCTAAACTACCACTGCAGTTTGTGGCCCTTCACATATTTAGAAACACTGATGGCTGCTCTGGAGAAGCTTTCTGATGAAGGAGAGCGATTGTATCTTTTAGCCTAACAGTGGAAACAGTATGGCAACTCTATGTTGTTCCCTTTTGGTTTAGTGGAAAAAATTGTGTTCTTTTTCAGATAAAAGAAACTTGCTTACAGTGTTAGAGGAACAGAGTGGCTTTGTGGTAGGCGCAGGTTCTAGTCTGGATTTTGCCATTTCCTACAGCCTTGGCTCCTCCAGCATGTTCCCTAACTGTTCCTACTTTCCTCATCCATGAAACTGGGAACAGCTGTTCTGCCAACATTTCAAAAGCTCTGTGGAGATCAAAGGCTGCAGTGTACCCAGTGGTATTTTGAAAATGTCAGGTATACATATAACAGTATGAGGTACAAATGGTATTTTATATTTTAAAACTCTGTTTATTATTATTATTCCTTAGAATTTTAGCCATCCATTTAATGGTAACAGTGTCACATAGTATGGGTAGGTTTCTCTTTGCATGTAATTGCCAAATGATCTTTTCCCATTGTTGCTCTCCCAGGCTTTCACCCTGAGATTTAAGTCTGGTGACAGTGGCACAATGAATGGGGTCAGTGTTCACGGAGTATAGTCTGATGTAGAGCCTTGTCTTGAATAAGTCTGTTCTGATGCTGTTTAGCTGTATGGCTCTGATCTCAGGTAATTATTTACCCACGCTTCAGTGCTTACCTGTTTGGTTGCACTTTGAATAATTTCCACTTGAGGGTAGTGTTCCATTGCACAATGGAGTAATTCTTTTCAAATATCCCGTTTGCCAGTTTCCTTTTGAACTTTGCTTTATTTAGTTAAAAAGGCTCTTATAAGACTGTTAGCTGTGAGTCTTAAAATCCTGCTGTTTTTTACTGGTTGTTTCCTGTCATTTGAGTAATTGCATAGAAATGAACAATTAAAAGGAGTTTAGTGTTGAGAATCTTTTTTCATCACTTGAGCAATAATGTAAGACTCTTTCCATTACTATGTGTCTTCATACCAGTTTTTATTTGCAGTAAGGCAATAAGACTACATTGGTAGAAAAATATATTCCAGTCCACCTTCTGAAAAACCCTTTTCCTTAAAAAGGTTATGTGAAAACACATTTGACTTAGCTGATTTTCAGTATGGTTTGGAATTGGCTTTTTCCCTGCCTCATTCCCTTATCTTTAAGCACCCAACCCCATCCAGCCAACACCCAGATAAAAAAAGAGAGAGAGAGAGAGAGAGACATTCTTTAAAAGAAAAAAAAAAAATCTTGTTTTTTACCCCAGATGTGGCAACCATCAGTTTGGTAATATTAAAAGGCTTTACATTTTAGTATATTACCCTGCCATTTATCAATTAATTTTTTATTGTTCCTCTAAACTTACGTAATAACGTTATTACAAAATGTTCATTTTGCAGGTGCCTGGGTGGCTAAGTGATTTAAGCCTCTGCCTTTGGCTCAGGCCATGGTCTCAAGGTCCTGGGATCAAGCTCCATTGGGCTCTCTGCTCAGCGGGGAGCCTGCTTCCTCCTTCCTCTCTCTGCCTGCCTCTCTGCCTATTTGTGATCTCTGTCAAGTAAATAAATAAAATCTTTAAAAAAATGTTCATTTTGTAATGTAAATTATTTATCTGAAGTGTTTTTATTGTTTTTTTTTTCAAGTTATTTGGAATTGATCTGTGGGTCTTCTTACTAGTTTTAGCGTGTTATTTTGTAAATTTTACCTTAAATTGTGACGTACACTAACTTTATTTGTCCCCATTATTTAGTTCTGTTGGTCTTTATGTACTTGTTGCAAATTGTATATTACGCTAGCCAACCCATACTCTGTTCAGTAGGTGAGAAAGTCTTTAAGGACCAGCACCATTCCGCTACATTTTAGTGTCCCTCTGTAGTACAGTTTCCTTTTTTTTTTTTTAAAGATTTTATTTATTTATTTGACAGACAGAGATCACAAGTAGGCAGAGAGGCAAGCACAGAGAGAGAGGAGGGGAAGCAGACTCCCTGCTGAGCAGGGAGCCAGATGCGGGGCTCGATCCCAGGACCCTGAGATCATGACCTGAGGTGAAGGCAGAGGCTTTAACCCACTGAGCCACCCAGGCACCCCAGTAGTACAGTTTCCTTACAAATAGTAAATGCTTGATCAGTTTTTGTGCAGTTGGATACAGCGAGATGTTATGCGGTGGGTATGGTCAGTTGTTAAATACCTAACAGTGAAGTCTTGACACCAATTCGAGGCTGAACACCTATGACTTCTGTATATGTTTCTGATCTCTTTTAACAAATGTTTACTTCTTTTATGGTAGACCCTGATACAGTATGTTTTATGAGTATTCTTTTTTCGCTCAAAGTGGGTTGAATCATGTTCTTTTTCTTTTCAAAAAAGGAAAAGCATTGCAAAGTTTAAAATCTCATGAGCTGAACACGTGTTTAAATATTTTTGCTGCTTTATCTCTCTCTCTAGAAACAAAGAAACGTGGTTGAAAGTATATTATCTCTTGGCATGTTACAGAAGACAGTGGTAGGGTGGGAAGGAATGGAGGAGGTGACAGAAGAGATATACTCAAAGTGGCATTTTATTTCCAGTCCTATTTTGAGGTTTAAAAATGAGTTCTTGTTTGTTTTTGCGTTGCAGTGAATGACTTAGGAGGGGACATGAAGGGATTGAGTAAAGGCTCCTTAGCCGCTGCTGATAAGGTTGTTGAAGAAATAAGAAGTAAAGGTGGAAAAGCCATGGCCAGCTATGGTAGGATATTTGAAAGCGCTATGCTGTTTTTTGCCTTTTCCTTCAATTGACACTGTTGCTTACATTAATAATCATTGAGCAAATGTTTCATCATTCCATTGTGATTATGAGATTAGACTTTCTCTGAGTCAGCCACATCTGTTTGGCTATCTATTTTATATAATATATGAGGCTTTTAAAAACCTTTGATGTAGATTATTTCATGAGTCTTAACTTTCAGCATATTGTTTATTTAACACTTTTATTAATAAGCACATGATAAAATCAGTAAATTATTATTAATGGTGTGGATAGGAATATGCTTTTGTTTTGAAAGACCCGTTTTAGCTAAGAGGTTTTAGGTATTTCTACAGAATGACATTAGATTCTTCTTTTAAGAATTGTTTTAGAAAAATTCGTGTAGTAATATAGCATAGGAAGTAAAATGCCTCCTTTCTGGTATCCAAACACTGAGTTCCATTTTGCACAAGTAGTCATCGCTATATGTGACTTTCTTTCCTTTATAAAAATGTAAGAGTCAGAGTTAGGCATTAAAATAAAGCCACCAGGAAAACAGCATATGATGTATTGACTCTAATAGTATCTGTAAGGAACCTTCTTGAACAGATTTTCTTTAAAAAGCGAGTGCTTATTGACTTTTCTGTAAATTAGATTGTTTTTATTAGCCAGAGGTAAAATTAGATTGCCAGTTTCTTGATTTTGTTAAAGGAAAGGAAATAGGATCTGATTTGTTTTGAGTGTTCCGTGGAATAATGAGACAGATATTTTAGTGTCTTCTTTTCTCACTGAGGATCTACAAAAATGTTTTCAACTTTTTTTTTTTTTAAATTCTGGAGTTTTAAAATCTGTTTTATAATGAGAAAAATTCCAGACTCTCTCCCTTGCCTCTTCCCACAGTATTGATATACAACCAATATTAATCAGTCAAGATGCAGGTAGGAAAACAAGGCCCTGCAGATTTCCTAGTGTGAAGGGTTTTCACACAAAGAATTAGAGGCTTGCATAACCATGGGAAGGGCTGGGCACCTGCATGTGAAGAAAACTGTGGATGGCCTTGTCAGGTTCTCACCGCTCAGCAGTCTCTGATCTGTACTCTGCTCCCAAGATTTGCCTGCATATGCAGGCTTTTCCTCCTTCTCCCTTCTTTAGCTGGGTGCCTCTGTTGGCAGATCTAACTCAGAACTCTGTGGATCTCAGGGAAGGGAATAAGGGAATATATTTCCTGGCTCCTCCCCAGGGATTGCAGAGAATTTAGAGAGAGATAGTGGGATGTTGATACCTGGCCATTTGACATACAACTCTGGGGGCGTGATCTCTCTCCGTAGACTGATGAGCAGAAAAGAAGAAAGCCACTCTATTTTGTTGAACTTTGCTTTTTGTACTTAGTAATGTACAAATAGTAGGTTTGTTTCCATATGTAGTTATGAAGCTTTGAGCCTGCTTTTTCAAATTAAACATGTACTCCCAGCCTCCCTTGTCAATTCTGATTTGCATCTTGTAGAGGGAGTGCCTCTGTGACTATTGAAAATTAAATACAAATTAAACAATTAAATACTCACTTTGTCTGTCATACTAGCCACATTTCAAGGGCTCAGTAGCCACAGGTGGATAGTGGCTACAGTATTACTACAGAATAAGACATTTCCATCCTCACAGAAAGTTGTATGAGACAGTGTTGTTTCAGATAGTATTGGCCAAAAATTTTTTTATTCCCCTCTCCATTTTTTTTTTTCTTTTTGGTGGGTTAAAGAATTGTTTTAGGGGCTTCATTTCCTTTGTAACACTAGATCATCTGTATTTTAATTTGTTACATGCCTGCAATATATTTGTTTTTGGGGAAATGAATTCTGTTGAGTGAATAGTGTCTGTCATGTGCTCTGATCCAGAATTTAGGAGTTATTTGAGAGGGATAGTACTGATGTTTTATGCTAATTTTCCTTTCCTCCAGATTCCGTGGAAGAGGGAGAGAAGATTGTGAGGAAAGCACTAGAAGCTTTTGGAAGAATAGGTGATGTTTCTTTGTGTTAATGTACTAACAGAGCAGCTTCTATCTTCTTAATCAAATTTTTCGATTTTACTTTTGTTTATAAAAAATTCCTTCTCTCTTTATAACCAGGGTTTTATTTATGTTTATCTATATTTAGTTATTTATATAGCTAAGTTTTTAGATTGCTTTAACAAATTAATTATTTTTTACACCCTACCTTATTTCCCAATAGGCTCCAGGTGGCATTTTTTACGCAAAAATGTGTTGAGTTTGTTTCATAGTTTTTGGACTTAAAAACTCTTAAAAAATTATGGGCATTTTCTAAGTTTCTTATTTGTGAAAACTGAATTCTACCCTAAATGTGTTTATAAAATAAACATTTTGGCAATAGGGGACCCTGTGCAATTTTTTAGATAACTATGATTTGGATCATAAGGATTCAATGCCTTGTGAATTAACTAAGATGAAGTATATGTAATTAAAAATCTTTATTTTTGAGAAGGGTTTCAAATGCATCATTGAGTTTGTCCCTCTCTAGGTAATCTTCCTGGTTTAGTTCCACACATTCTTAGTAAAATATTTTTTTTAAAAAATTTTTAAATTTTTAGTAAAAGGTTATTGAATTACTTCAGGGAAACATTCCCTGAATGTGGAAACTCTGGAAAAGCCCAGCATCTTTACATTCTGGAAAACATTAATTTTTGTAATTCAGATGTGCTCCCTCTGCCTTTTTTCTTTTCTTTCTTTTTTTTTTTTTTTTTTGGTCTAGTAGATTTGTTTTTCTTGTTATGTTGGGTTGAGCTTAAGGGATTTGTTGATGTACAATTTGATAGAGGGATAGAGGCCACAAAGATGTGCAGTTACAGGGTGAGAACAGCCCCAAGATGATGGTTGAGCCTTAAAAAATGATTCCTTTTTTTTTTCCTTAAATAATGAGAATGCAGTTATGTGTTAAGATAGGCCATCAGTTTCTAACTCTTAATTGTTTCCTTTCTGGAATTTTGACTCTTGAGTGGCAAAGAAAAATCTTTTGAACTTTTACCTTTCTTTTTCTTTTTTTTTAAAGATTTTATTTATTCATTTGACAGAGATCACAAGCAGGCGAGAGGCAGGCAGAGCGAGAGGGAAGCAGGCTCCCTGCTGAGCAGAGAGCCCTATTCGGGGCTGGATCCTAGAACCAGGGGATCATGACCTGAGCCGAAGGCAGAGGCTCCAACCCACTGAGCCACCCAGGCGCCCCATAAGCTTTTACCTTTCTGAGTGAATTCTGAGGTTAAATGAGGATGGCTTGTGGTTACCATTGAATGCTAAGAACCTAAGAGTTGGGCAACAATTGATTCTCTAAGTTGATAGAATTTTGGCAGAAAGTGGAGGTGGAAACATTTATGAAAATTTGAGAGGAAGGCTCTGACATGGTGAGATACTTGTGAATCAGGTTTTTTCTTTGTTTTTTGTTTTGTTTTGTTTTGCTATAGGTATAAAATGTTGTTCTGATAGCACTCTTCTGCTACTATTATTATTTACTTTTCCATGTGGGGAGAAAAAGCCCAATTTTGAAAGAAATACGAGCTGTAAGCCAATACAAATTAATACACTTGTTTTTATGTTTGTGACTTGGAATTTTTTTATATTGTAGATATTTTGGTCAACAATGCTGGGTGAGTATTTCTTTTTTCATTTTGAGAATAATGTGCATGCGAAGTTTTTGGTTTTATTAAAAAGTGGATACTCTTCCTCCCCTTAACCTATGTCATATCATTGTTTTTAGAATTCTGAGGGACAATTCTTTTGGTAGAATAAGTGATGAAGACTGGGGTAAGTTGTTTGTAACATTTGTCTCTGTGGAGCATACCTATCTATTTAGCATTTTAATATTTGAGACATTTATACATTTAAGGAAAAACCTGCTCCTACCTACTTTTGCTTTTGCTAATGTAGAGGATGAATGTGATGAATAAGCTTTACAACTGAGTAACTATTTTCTTTTGAACATTTGATAAATGAAAACTTTTTAAATCATTTGGCAGAAAGATTTTGTGTCTTTCAATTCGTTTTCCTTTTTTTCTTCTTGGGAAGTTGTTAGCATTTTCCAGCCGTTATTAACTTGTCTTCCACATGCTTAGCTACTTGTGTGAATCTTATTTCAAGAACAAGGGCAGCATATGGAAGGGAGTCTGGGGCCCTGAAAATGTTCAAGATCTGAGAACTGGAGGTGGGGGGTGGGGTCCGAGATGTAATTTTGAAGCTTCTAGTGAGTAGGGGAAAATCCCATTAGGAATGCCACATTGGAAAGACTGGGTTTAAATAACAAACCACCTTTTTTTTTTTCTTTTTGTTCTTCATATCTTTCTTTTCTTCTTTTTTAAAGATTTTATTTATTTGAGAGAAAGAGAGAGAGCACAATTGGGGGGGGAGGGGCATAGGGAGAGGGAGAAGCAGACTCCCCACTGAGTGGGGAGCCTGATCCTGGGCTTGGTTCCAGGACCCTGGCATCGTGATCTGATACAAAGGCAGATGCTTAACTGACTGATCCATCCAGGTGCCCTTTGTGCCTTGACTTTTCATTGGCCATCAGAACTAAAACAGACTGGGGGCTGGAAGCGCAGGAGGCATGAGAACTGAGGTAAATTATATCACTGTCGTTGAAGTGTGCTTCTGGGGTGCATTGCCACAGTTCTTTGGGAAGAAGCAAAGTATCTTTGTGATTGAGAATTAGGCAAAGAAGGGCTTTTAATATCCTCTTTCGGATTTAACCACTGAGTAAAGAAGAAGCTGAGAAAGATAGGGTTTGTTGGCCAAAGGGGCTTATGTTGATTTCTTTTCTGCTTTGGGGCAGGGGGCGGTGGGCCTTTTCCTCCTCTCCGTTCATCCTAAGCTCAGTTCATCCTAAACTCACCACTCCTAACCCCTTGGCGACCCTTCCCTTTTTTTTCTTTTTCTTTTTCTTTTTTTTAACTTCCCTTTGTCACTTTTACATTATTCCTCTAATATACCCATGGAAACATTTGTTGAGGTTTCAGGTTGAAACAAAAATAAATAAATAGTATCAAAGTTTTAAAAGTGGTTAAAAACTTGATAATTAGGGACACCTGGGTGGCTCTGTTGGGTAAGCGTCTGCCTTCGGCTTGGGTCATGATCTCAGGGTCCTGGGATCGAGTCCCACCTTAGGCTCCCTACTCAGTGGGGAGCCTGCTTCTCCCTGTGCCTACTGTTCCCCCTTCTTGTGTTCTCTCTCTGACAAATAAATAAAATCTTAAAAAAACCCCCAAAACTTGGTAATTAGAAGAATAAAATTAAATTAGATTTTAAATTAAATTAAATTTAAATTAAATTAAATGAGTTGTCTGTCTGAATCATTCCCCAGGTAGTCTGTTCATTAGATTGACATCTTTAAGAACAGATGGGCCTCTCTCTCTCCCCCCGACCTCTCCCTCTCTCCCTCTGTTTTCTGATCCCTTCTGCCCCAAGTCATTTGCAGTTTACCTTGGTAAAAATATGGGTATAGGGAAATAGCAGTTGGCAAACATTTCTGGACAGTGAACTGTGTAGGTTGTGCTTATGCTTTTTAAAAATTTTGTTTTGTTAAAATTTTCATTATTGGAGTATAATTGACATACAATGTTTTATTATTTCCATGTGCACAGCATTGTGATTCAAAAATTGTACACATTACATTTTAACTAATGTTTGTGTTGGTCCCAGTTATATGTGTAAAATTTTTGGATGTTTGTAATAGTGGATTTTTATAGGAAATGAGCATAAATTAAAGATGACATTGTATTTAGATGTGTACAGGAATTACAGTAATTTTATCATAAATTGTAGGGAGAATGGGTACGAACTGTTGATTGGTTACATACTTGGGACATAAGCAAAAATGCTTACTCAGGGAGCAATATGACAGTAGTTGATCTTGAATGCTTGGTATAAAATAAATATCTTTGTATAAATAAATCATTGCTTATGTTGATTCTGAGACATGCCTATCTAATTTTTGACAAAGTATCTAATAAAAATAATTTACTGTTTTAGATATAATCCACAGAGTCCATTTGCGAGGCTCGTTCCAAGTGACCCGGGCAGCTTGGGACCATATGAAGAAACAGAAGTTTGGGAGGTAGAGTGTGTGACTCTCAGGGGTGGGGGTCGGGGATGCAGTGCATGGGTCCTTGTGAACAGGGAAAGGTAAGTGCTTTGGCATTGAGGAAGATCTCTTCAGACATGAGAAGGCTTATAAGGTACTCTTGGCATGTACCCTCCCATTAAATTGGTGTCATTTGGTCAAGGATTAGCTGAGCTGGCCAATTTTATATTTCTTTTCACCTCCCACTTTTCATTTTGATAGTCTTAGCAGTATACAAATTGCGAGGATTCAACTGTACTTCATTCTTTAACCAAAGTATCTTTAACCAAAGTATAGTGATGCTGTGTCCACTGACCAGCTGAGGAGAGATGAGTGTTGTGTTTAGCTCGCTGGTACTGGTCCGACATGAGTTGGTCTTTAGAAACTGTTTGGGAGCTGTAGGACTGTTTTCTGTGTCTGTGCGAGTGACTAGGAACATGGCAGAGCCATGAGGTGGCTCCGTGGACTCTGGCTGGCTCCTTCCTGTTAACCTGGATTTCACACACATTTACTAGAGGAAATTGTTTGTGATACCTATTCCTGTTGGACAGTTCTAGCTTCTCCTGATTCTCAGTTTCTGAAAATAAATGATGCAAATTATTTTACTTGGTCTACTAAAAAGGGTGAGATGGGCTCACATTTTGGAGGTGGCCTTGTTTTAATATGAGGCATTTAATATTATCCAGAAAGAGAGGGGCAAAGTAATGAACTAAAGCATTAGAACTGATTTTTCTAATGTTTCTTAACCATAACCTTAACTTACACATTTTCACTTTATTTTATGTTTATAGGCATTTACTGCTGTTTTCAGTAACTAATGAATATACATTCTTATACTTGAATTCATTTGGTCTTGATCAGGGATCCTTTTTAAAACAGTTAAATCTTGTAGTTGAATTTTGAGAGATTATTTCTATTATTAATATTATTTTGCATATATGAGTCATGACTATAGGAACCTAATGACTATGCAGAATTTCTTTTGATGGGTGTAATAATACAGAAAAAGAAAATAAAAGGCTTAAAGTTGCTATGTTATCAAAACATGGAAAAGAGATTTTGAGAGATTGATTTTCCTTTTAGGATTATCATGACTGCATCAGCTTCAGGAATATATGGCAACTTTGGCCAGGCCAATTACAGCGCTGCAAAGCTGGGTCTTCTGGGCCTTTCAAATACCCTTGCAATTGAAGGCCAGAAAAACAACATTCATTGTAACACTATTGCCCCTGCTGCTGGATCACGGATGACCCAAAACATTATGCCTGAAGGTAAGTAGCTTGGATTTTTCAGTGCTCGTAGCCACAAATCCATGTGGAGTGAGCTTTGCAGAAGTATTTAATTTTCTGAACACTTTAAAAAGTTATTTATCTTATCTTTTTTTTTTTTTTACATATTAAAGCATTTTAATAAATCTTTTTATGTACTATAGTGAGTTCTACCAACATTTCTTTTTTATGTTTATTATTACGTAAAAGAAATTTGGGATTGATGTTACCATTTTCATATAGACACACACACACATACACATAACTAAAATTTTGTCTGAAATCTTTGAATTTTTATATAAAATACAAATTGAATCAGTAGATCAATATGTTTACAATATTTAGTTTTTGAATCCAGGTACTTGAGAAGTATCCTTATTTGCTTTTTCTAAAGTATCTTTAAATAAATTTTGTTTTATACATGAAATCCATGCACATCTTTGGTTATATTAATTTTTTTTTTAATTTAAGCTTTTTTAATTTAAACATATAATGTAACCCCACCCCCCTCTCCCAACTCCTCTCCGCCCCCACCCCCCTCAGTTTGTTTTATGACATTAAGAGACTCTTTTGGTTTGTCTCCCTCCTGATCCCATCTTATTTCATTTTTTCTTTTCCTACCACCTTAACCCCCACCCCCGTTGCATCTCCACTTCCTCATATCAGGGAGATCATGTGATAGTTGTCTTTCTCCAGTTGACTTA
>ML111632.1:0-16547 GCA_003697995.1 Taxidea taxus jeffersonii
AAAAAAAAAATACCACCACCCATTGGGAAGGAGGGGAAGATTGTGAACACATTCATCCATTAATAAAATTTTCTGCTTATGAAATTTAAAAAATTTCTCACATTATTACTCTCTTTGCATGACTCAAAAACGATTATTGTTCCTCGTGGTATGTAGGAAAGGTAGGTCTGGTAAAGGTACTCCAGATGTAAAATTCAGATTGTCTTGGCAGGTAATACAACCAAAGGCATTTATTCTCTAATCCGCTCCCCTGGAAGGATTACCTGATGGGAAGCAGGTACAAAGCATGAGGGGAGAAGTGTAAGAGAGCCCAGGCTGGCTTTTTGAGAGAAAGAACAGTCCTTTAGAGTCCGGTTTGGGCAAGGAGAAAAGCAGCTGTGCCCACCAAAGGGGGAATTTCAGGAAGACAGAGGTGAGAAATGAATATTGGGCACTTTGGTGTAGGAATAAATCCTCAGGAACAAAGTAGTTGTATCTTGTTGGATTTGGGATTATGACATTGGTTACACTCGGATTATCAAACAGAATTTCATGAATCAATGCTTCATTCTTAGGCATTAACGAAATAATTCAACAGTTTAAATAGCATAAGTAGAGGCTGATATTTTCACATATCCATCAGTCAGTCTACAATGTTTATAAGCCTAGTAATGTTTGGAGGCTGAGGAGCCACTGGGGCAGAGAAACTTAGATTTCAGTTTTGAATAATATTTTTGCCTTATTATAATCTAATCAAGTCTTTCAAGGCCCTTTAACAGTTTCCTTCATAATCTGGATACTTATGTCTACTGCTCCTCGGATTTATTACAATCATTAAGAGCTATTCATTTTAGTGAAAGCTTACGTTAACCCTTTGAGAGAGAGAGAGAGGGAAGGAGACCAAAGAAGAGATCTTTATCTGCAGTCAGACCCAGGGCAGTTCCTGGGAATTTGTAACCAACAAACTGAACTGTTTGGAATGGAGACTAAAGATGGCTCTACAAACAACTGCGATAATCGATATTAACGGAGTATTTATTATGCAATTGGTGCTAAGTATATTCCTATCACGGGGGTTAATGTTTATGCGCCAACTTGACTGGACTAAGGGATATCCACGTAGCTGGTAAAGCATTCTTCCTGGGTTTGTCTGTGAGGGTGTTTCTGGAAGAGATCAGCATTTCAGTCAGTAGACTGAGTAAAGAGGATCTACCCTCACCAGTGTGGGCTGGCATCATCCAATCCGTTGATTTTTCTCTTTTTGAACAGGGACATCTACCTTCTCCTGCCCTTGGACATGGAAACTCCTGGTTCTCAGGCCTTCAGCCTCAGACTAGGAGTTATACCATCCGATTCCCCTGATTCTCAGACCTTCAGGCAGGGACTGAATTACACCACCGGCTTTCCTGGTTCAACAGCTTACGGGCCACATATTGTAGCTGTCTTGGCCTCCATAATCACATGAGTCAGTTCCCATAATAAATCTCTTTTGCATCTGTCCATATCCTATTAGTTCTGTTGCTCTAGAGAACCCTGACTAAAACATTCATATCGCCTCTTTTCTTTTTTTTTTTTTTTAAAGACGTATGTATTTATTTATTTGGGAGAGAATGTGTAAACTGCGCATGAGTCGGGGAATAGCAGGAAGGGGGGGGGAAGAACCTCAAGCAGACTCCCCACTGAGCACTGAGGTCAATAGGGGGCTCCATCTCACAACCCTGAGATCATGACCTGAGCTGAAACCAAGAGTCAGGCTCTTAACCAACTGAGCCAATCAGGCACCCCTCAGTTTTATTTAAACTGAAAGTCAGTGAGAGTTGACTTTTGCCTTTTAAAGAGAAGTATTGCTAGAACCACACTTTGGTTGTTATTTCCTGAGAAAAGTTTCATTACTATAAGCCTCATTGGCCAAAAAATGGCCCAGAGACACCCTGCTCTTGGAAACCCACCTCTACTCTTCACAAATGGATTCCCTTGAGCCTTTGGTCAGAGAATTCCTCAAGGAATGGGAGAGAACCTGAGGTCAGAAATGGTTTCCTTGTGATGTTCCTAAGAGATACACTGGTTAAAAAAGCCAGTGTGTGAAACACTTGATTTCCAACTTAACAATCATAATAAAAATAAAATTATTTTTTGAGTTTCTCTTAAGTTCCCCACACTTCATGTATAGTATCCCTAAATTTTACACAGTTCCTGTAAGGTAAATGGTATTATTGCTACTTCATGTATAAGGAAGTACAAACATGTAGAAGTTAGGAAATTTGCCTAAGACCACACAGCTAGTTTGCCTCCAAAGCTTTTTCCTAGCCTAAGACACACATTGCAACATGTTCAGAATGGTCACACACACACACATACACATGCACACACACATGATTTCTCTTGGGTCTAAGAATCATATCCCATCATGAGTAACTGAAGCACATCATGTGTTCCTATAGCACTGGGCATGGATCTGATGCTCTGTCCTAAATGATATCCCCAGAATGTGGGTTGAGGGGTCCTGAGAGAAAGCAGCACGTGGTCCCTAGTCTCTGTACAGTTCTAAAGCAGTGGATACAATTCATTCCAAAAAAGCAAGGCATATCATCAGAGACATAAAAAACATTTTCTTTCCTCTCTGGGACAATTTTTGTGTATATCTACAAACACCTCTATGTTCAAAATTAGGCTCTTCAAAGTAGTAAAGATCCATTTCCTGCTATTGATATGGGCAGTATGGAGTAGCTGCTTTGTGTGCTCTTGAGGTGAGTAACATAAGATACAGACAAGCTTAAGGTTTGTCTGTGTTTAGGTGTTTAGAAGGGATTTCTCATTACCTGTTCTCCATTTAGGCAACATTACGTCCCTCTCCACAGACCATGTCAGGCTGCAGTAACTTTTTGTAATTTAAACAGTTTGTGTTTACAAATCTCTTGGATGACTACATCTTTCCCCTTCTAGCTGTCTTTTTGCATACAGTCCAAGACTCCTTAAATCAGCTCTTCTATCAAATGTTCATTGACATTTATGCATATGTCTTCTTCTCAGGGCAGAGGCAGGTGACTTTCTGGTATCATCTCAAAGTCTAGACGAGAGAAGACAGATAGGAATAGCTTCCAGTGAGAGACATAGAAACAACCTGATTAGTGCTTTTCACACAGAAGGGATTGGGGTCAGAGCTATGCATGTATCAGTGTAGATCCTTGAACTCTGCCATGCTGAGGGCTCTGTGATTCTATGGGAAATCCCAAGAGCTCTATTTTAGATGAATGAGTCTCTTGGAACTCTGTTTTTGGTGCTGGGAATCCCGACTTGGCAGGAAGTTAGTAAATATGCAGGCATGTTCCTAAGTGTCCATCTGTGATTGAGCCCCTGGTGAGCTCTTCCTTAAGTTTGTGTCACACAAGCCAAAAATAAGCTAACGAACCATGTCACAATCTATGTGAAAAATGCTCTGGAGAAAGCATTGCATTTTTTCACTCATAAATTCAAATGGCACCAAATTTCTGGCTTAGCTTTGGCCTCCTGTGGAATTCCTTGCTTCAGGGCTTGGATATCTCTGGCATGATCTTTAGAGAGTAGATCAGGGGTTGTCTCAGCAATCGGGGATTCTGCCTTTTTTACATTTTGTAGTCTGTCAACACAGAAGACAAAATTATATCTATTCTTTCTTGGTGGTCTGAGATAAGATACATTCAAATGTTGAGTCTAAGCCATCCTTCTCCACATTCAGTGTCTGGAGGAGTTTCTTCTTTTCCCTATTATGGTCCAGTTGATCAACATTAACTGGTGCTTCACTCTGAGCAGAGACCCTGTGAGGCATGAGTTGGAGGCTCTCAGACTGACTTTGGTTTTCCAGTGTTCTGACTTATTGAGATACAGTTAATGACTGCTTTTGTTAAGCCAATATGTGAAGGTCCCTTGTGGATCCCATTAGTATTTCTTCCAAAAAAATTATGGAAGGAACTGAAAAACAAAGAGATATTAGATTCACTGCATTTAAGAAGGAAAAACCAGCATAGGCTCTGTGCTGGGGTTAAGGATATACAAATGAATAAGCTGTGTTCCCACTTTCATAAAGATCATAGCCTATATGAGGTGGCATTGTGGGTTGAGACATATAAATAAAAAATTAAGCCCAGGATAAAAGAATAAGCCTCCAAATAGAGTATAGTTAGCTGAAATGGGGGTCAATTGTGCTGGATGAGGGGAGACTTGGGGAAGACCAAAAGGTGACTAAGAGGTGGGATTTTAAAAGATAATTAGGGCCCTGACAGACACATTATATAATGTGATAATGATATTCTCATGACGACACATTTCTGGCAGAAGGAAGAACATGAATGAAGGCATGTATGACATGCCTGAAATCTTCAGAAAAATGAGAACACTCAAGTGTCACGAACAGCATGAGGTGTATGGGAGTAGGTAGAGATGATGATGTTAGTGAGAGCCAGACAGGGCAGGTCCTCTGTGCCAGTACTCAGAATTGCAAACTTTGTCTTCCAGGCAGTAGACAGCCATTGTGGACTTTTAAGTAGGAATGAATATGATGTGACCACGATTGTAATTTCTTTTCTTTTTTTTTTTTTTTTTAAGATTTATTTATTTATTTGAGAGAGAGAGAGGGAGTGAGGGGCAGAGAGAGAGAGAGGAAGAGAGAAACCCAAGCCGACTGCAAGCTGAGCAGAGTCTGACGTGGGGCTCGATCTCATGACCCTGAGATCAGACCTGAGCTGAAACCAAGAGTTGAAGCTTTAACCAACTATGCCACCTAGGTCCCTTCACAACTGCGATTTGATTGTTGACTTTCCATCTTTGATTTTCAAGTTAGAAAAGACTAGAAGGTGCATCCAATCCCACCTTTCATGCTGTCCCAAATCTGAAAGAGATATAAAAACTCTGGAGACTCAGCACAATAAATTTTAAAAATAATCTTTCTAATATAATTTCTTAAAATTCTTCCTTTTTGGTACTATTGAGGCACTAATTAAAATTATTATTGACCACACTGGAGTGCTATAGGTAAGAGGGAACCTTTTTCCCCTCTTTTTCTGATCCTTCAGACTTTTGCCCCTGAACCATATTTAGAAGTTGGGAAATAAAAGCATAACCCACTCTTCAAGACATTTGATTCATCGAGCTGCCATAGGCAAGTGAATGTCCTTGTGCTGGTGGAGGGGAAAGAGTACAAGGCCGGGGTTGAGGCTGGTATCCTAATCCTATTTTTTTGCCTTAAAATGTTATATAAACTTAGACAAGTCTTTCCATTTTTTCTAAATTGCTAATATTTTTATATTTAAAATAGATGAAATACTAACTCTCTTCCTGCATTATTGTGCTAGGGCCCCCATAACAAAATACCACAGACTGGGACGCCTGGGTGGTTCAGTCGGTTAAGCCACTGCCTTTGGGTCAGGTCATGATCACAGAGTCCTGAAATCGAGTCCTGCATTGGACTCCTTGCTCAGCGGGGAGCCTGCTTCTCTCTCTGCCTCTGCCTGCCGCTCTGCCAGCATTTGCTCGTGTGCACTCTTTCTCTCTCTGACAAATAAATAAATAAATAAATAAAATCTTAAAAAAAAATACCACAGACTGTGGTTTGAACAACAGAAATTTAGTTTCTCAGAGTTCTGAAGGCTAGAAGTCTGAGATCAAAGTGTTGACAGGATGGGTTTTCCTGAGGCCTCTCTGTTTGACTTATAGATATTTGCCTTATTACTGTGTCTTCATAGGGTCACAACCCTCTGTCTGTGTCCGTGTCCCAATCTCCTCTTCTTATGTGAACACCAGTCATACTCGATTAAAGTTCACCCAATGACCTCATTTAACCTTAATTACCCATTTAAAGACCCTATCAACAAATACAGTCATATTCTGAGGTGATTAGAACTCCAACATAAGAATTGTGAGGGGACACAATGTAGCCCAATATACCTACTTATATTGTTGTGTTGTTTTTAAAGGGTCGATGAGATCATTCATGGTTCTGGTTGCCTGGGTCAGGTTTAACTGATTTAGTCCTCCTGGTTTGAGGGTCTGTTCTCTTCACTAACCTAGAAAGCACATGGAGGTCCTTGGGTTAATCTTTTTTCCTGGGGTGTATAGGAACCTACTTTTGATTATCTACGCATGTGCATGTTCACCCACTATCCTATTTTTAACCTTTATTGGTGGGTTTTACCAGTATTTATATCTTCTCTCTGCTTGTGAACACATGGAATATTCTACTCCTGAGCCCCCTTCCATTTTCCCACATTATTTAAGATTTTATCTATTCATTCGTCAGAGAGAGGGGGAGAGAGCACAAGTGGGCGAGCAGCAGGCAGAGGAAGAATCAGGCTCCCTGCTGAGCAGAGAGCCTAATGCAGGGCTCAATCCTGGCACCCTGAGATCATGACCTGAGCTGAAGGCAGACGCTTAACTGTCTGAGCCACCCAGGCTCTCTGAATCTTCCCACATTGTTAAATAATATATCCTTTTAAAAAGGAGATGGACAAACCTGCAAAGAAACTAGTGAGCCTGAGAGCCTCCAAAAATCACCTGCACTAGAAAAGGTTGGAAGAGATCATACATTACTGCATCTAAATCTTCAGATAGTGCTTTCCAGCCACCACTCCTAGGGACTTGAGTGCTTGGAGAAGAAGGAAGTCCCTAAGCTCCTTGTGCTCGGGTATGGGTGAACCTCAAGTGCGCAGGTTTCTCTCTTTTACCAGCTTGTTCTTGTTCACCTTTACCTACCACCAGGCAGTTCCTCTTAGCCACACTTGTCTCAGGCAACTCTTTGGTCAGGAAGCAGCTATTTTTAAAACTGCTTTGTTTTAGAAATTCCTCTCTCTAATATTTTTTTTTAATATTTTTTTTATTTCTTTGACAGACGGAGATCACAAGTAGGCAGAGAAGCAGGCAGAGAGAGAGAGAGGGAAGCAGGCTCCCTGCTGAGCAGAGAGCCTGATGTGGGGCTCGATCCCAGGACCCTGAGATCATGACCTGAGCCGAATGTAGAGGCTTAACCCACTGAGCCACCCAGCCGGCCCTCTAATGTTATTTTTATTCATTGTCCATCTTCGCTATGTGGCTTGATAATTTCTTCATATCAGAGTACATGCTTGTGTTATAGAAAGAAAATGTTATAATATCTGAAACTACACAGTACTGTTGGGTCTGGCACATAAAAATACCCACCAAGGAGTATAGTAAGTATCAAAAAATTAGACAATTGGTGAATTATAGGTAGATACTGCACAGTGTTTTTAGTGATATTTGGGGAAATTGGTTGGAATTTTTGGAAGGGTTGAGAATACTGTGAGCAGCTTTATCCCTCTTTAAAATAATGAAACATAAGGTCCTACTATAAAATTCACTAGCAGGTTTTCAGGGATAGATTAGATTTGGATTAAATTTGTGAGACACACAAATCTGTTATTAATTTTGACTTTTCATAATGATATATTCAGCTCAGTTATGTCAGAAGAGGGGAGGAGAAGAATGCAAATCTTCAAATGTTTTCCTTATTTTGCTTGTCTTTTGAAGTATATTTTAAGAAGATCTGTAGTCAGGTAGCGGTGAAGTGGAGGAAGATAGGGAAATGGAGTGAGTTCTCAAAATAATAATAGATTTTTAAGGATATTAGTGGAGAATATATACAGTGGACCCTTTCAACCACTCGAATATTCAACTTCATTTTAATATTAACTGTCTCTAGTGACACACACTGGCTTGGAAAATATGTTCCTACATCCTCTGTTTGAGAACCTCCTGGAGTTTATACGAGTATTCGTCTCTATGCTTATTTTATGTTATTCTTTCCTGTGTACATTTCCCAGTCTCAACTAGTGGAAAAGCCTTATGGGAAGATGATAGCAGTAAATATATTCAGTGCTTCCCACAGGACTAATAAGTTAATATCTATTTTGGAGTAGCTGGAATTTTGAATTTGCCAAGGGCTTTTCTTCCTTGCTCAGTTTTGTTTGGCTTCAAAACAGACTTGTTGGACTTTAAAGAGATGGTTCATTTGACATACATGTTAAATCCGGAATATAAACTTCTCAGCTTCTCAATGAAGGAGAAGTTTTTCTTGAATGTGTAAGGTCAGATTTTGTTTATCTGCATTTCATTATGTTGGACTATTTTACATGCCGCCTCAGCCTCAATTCTCCAAGAAACAGACATTGCCCAGTGGAAGTACTCTGGAAAAAAGTTTGGTATTACCTCCAGCAAGTATCATAAAAGGCCATCCAACCCAAGTTTGTGGATAAGAAGACTGGTTATGAAAAATCCAAGTTTTAAAAGATTAGGTAATTGCTTGGATTAGGTAATTGTGTGCATGAATGACTGAATCAATTTCCGTTTAGGACAAAAGTGTCCTTTGCTTTTGAGAAATGGGTACCTCTAGGGCAATGCCAATTACTAACCTGGTGTTCTGTTTATTACACCATGTGGCTAATGATTCTTTGTTTCCATTTGCAAACAAAAATCATATTCAGAATCATGGGTGAGATAGTCGTAAATAGTGCATTATATTTATAATTCCCTTTTGTTTTTCCAAAGAAATTTCACATTTATCACTCCTTTTTGAGCAAGATTGGTAAAGTGGGAAAAATATTGGATTAAGAACCAAAGGATCTACTAAAACTAGTTGGCCTGTCTCTCCCTGGAGTCTTATCTTCAAGGGTCAGTGAGACAATATGAGTGACAGTCCTTGCAGTTTTGTCAAGCCGAGAACTTTTTTCATAGGTCCCTTGAGCTCTCTGAGCCTTGCTATCTTCCTTAACAAAATGAAGGAGTTAGGTAGCCACTAACAGTGTCTACCTTTCTCTACTTCATATTGTTATTTCTGTTAAACTTTGGGAGGTAAGTAGAGTAAGAATGTGTGCTATTTTGATTTAAAATAAGAAATATATATGTGGCCTTCCTCCAGGTTCCTGGCACAGAGATCCTAAACCGCGGAGTTTTCCTGGGAGGAGAGTGATAAAGGTGTTTATTGTTATGTTAAAGAAGTGACTTCCTCTGGATGGGTGCCAGTTGCCGGGGAAACCAACACTGTGTTTAGAAGATTGGAACTTTCATTCCCACCCCTACCCCACTTCAGCAAGGGTCAAGGGGCTAAAGATTGAGTTCAGCCACCAGTGGCTTAGGATTTAACCAGTCATGCCTATGTAACGAAACCTCTGTAAAAACCCAAAAGGACAGGAAGGACTCCCAGACCTTTTGGGTTGTTAAACACACACAGATGCAGGGAGAGCAGAGTGCCTGGAGAGAGCTTGGCCGCTCTTCCCTCCTCCCTACCTTGCCCTATGCAGCTCTTCCATCTGGCTCTTCCTGAGTTATATCCTTTTTGATAAACCTGTAATCTAGTAAGTAAACTGTTTCTTTGAGTTCTGTGGGCCACTCTAGCAAATTAATCAAACGCAAGGAGGATGGTTGGAGCCTCTGATCTATAGCCTTTTGGTCAGAAGCACAGGTAACGAGTTGGGCTGGTGACTGGCCTCCAAAGTGGGGGAGGAGGAGCAGTCTTGTGGTACTGATCCCTTAACCTGTGGGATCTGATGCCATCTCTGGGTAGATGGCGTCAGAATTGAGTGGAATTGTAAAGCACCCACACCAACTGCTTGATGGTGTAGAAAAAAAGCTGACACACCAGAATTGGGTGCAGAATCCCAAGATATTAAAAAGAAAAATAAATTTCCTGGGGCACTTGGGTGGTGCAGTCTGTTGGATATTTGCCTCTTGGTTTCAGCCTAGTTTGTGATCTGAAGGTCATGGGATCAAGCCCCCATTAGAGCTATGTGCTCAGTGGGGAGTCTGCTTAAGATTCTCTCTCTCTCTCCTCTTTGCCACTCCCTTCCCTGAGTGTGCTTTCTCTTTCTCTCTCTCTCAAATAAAAAAATCATTAAAAAAAAATCTTTTTCACTAAAGAGGAACTGAAGCAAGGAGGTAAAGGAAGTGGCCTGGTTACTGAGGTTGATTGATGAGCTATCAAACATTTTCACTACCTAGCTGTGTTTTTCTATATGTGTGTGAAGCTGATGGGGCCTGTTGTATTCTATAAGGAACTCTGACTCCTAGATGTGGGCAAACTCTCATTGAATGCAAATGATTTTAGAAGAGAGAACAGTAAGGTCAGACCCAGGTGCACTCCGGAGGAAATCTTATCTTAAAGAAAATTTACTGAAGGTACTTTTTTTGGGTAAAATAGAAATATTGGGGGCTCTGAGCTACTTGCATCTGTGAAGAGCTGCCTGGCCTATGAGCAAGGACAAAAATTGTCCTAGGATTTGTCAGTTGTTCTAGAAATGGATGTATGAGAAATTTCAGCTTGGCATTCAAAATTAACCCTACTTCCTTTTAAAGCCACTTTTTAAAAATCATTTTGAGCCATAACTGCTTTGAGAATTTTAGTATGGGTAATATGATCATTGTACAAAAATGCAATGTGAACCATTGCAGAGAATTTTTGCAAATAATTTCAGTGGGTAAAAAGGAAATCTCCTGAATGCCATGCACAGACCATGGATTGGTTCTGAAACTTCAGTACACATAAGAATAATACTGGGACTCCATTCTCAGAAATTCAATTCATTAGATATTAAGGAGTTAGCCCTAAGATTCTGAATTTTAACAAGCACCCTAGAGAATTCTGATTCAGTGAACTGGACTAAATTCTGAGAAACAATGTGATGGGGAGTCCTGACTCTCAGTTAAGAGACACTGCCTCAGATTGCCTTAGAACTCCAGTGTTCCTGAGGCACCTGGGTGGCTCAGTTGGTTAAACATCGGCTTCTTGATTTTGGCTCATGTCATGATCTCAGGGTTGTGAGATCAAGCCCTGTGTTGAGCTCCACATTGGGCATGGAGCCTGCTTAAGATGCTCTCCCTCCCACGCATGCATATACTCTCTCTCTGTAAAAGAGAAAAAGAACTCCAGTGTTCCTGAATATGTTCCTTAAAGAAAATCATCTTTTTCAACTTCAACCTAAAGAGAAATCCAAGTCTCTCATCAAATGAATGAGCCAGGGCACCTGGGTGGCTCACCTGGTTAAGCAACTGCCTTCAGCTCAGGGCATGATCCCAGAGTCCTGGGATCTAGTCCCACATCAGGCTCCTAGCTCCATGGGGAGTCTGCTTCTGCCTCTGACCTCCCCTCTCGTGCTGTCTCACTCTGTCTCTCTCTCTCAAATAAATAAATAAAATCTTTAAAAAACAAACAAACAAACAAAAACAAATGAATGAGCCAAACTGGAGCAAAAACCAAACACAAAGTAAATGAGATTTTGTACAGACGGAGCCAGGTTCCCTGGCTTCCTAGCCTGGCATCACCCGTTGAGTGTTCAACTTCCAAGTTACAGGGTGACAGGAGGCCTGGCTTTATACAAGTAGGGGTACTCCTCAGCTGCACTGGACCAGTGCAAGAACTGTCAACGTAAGAATGGGCTAGTCTCAGTGCTACCGTATGTGCATGGCTTGCTCTGAAGCCGCAAAATCAAGTGATTGTAAATGGGAATCAAGATCAGAGTTAGAGAAGTGGAGCTGAGCAGCAGATGTGGGGCAAGGCAACACTCTCAACAGAAGGTCAATCAAGGTCTCCTAGGACTGGCCCTCAGGAACAGTCTGGGTAAGAGAATTTGAGTTGGATGAGGCAAGTAGCTCATCCAACTAGGAGGGAGGTTGTGAGCAAAATAAAGTCATTGGTCCCATCAGATGCTGGCCCCTCACACACCCTAGACTTGACTGGACAGAAGATGTTCTACGTGGACCGTCACTGATGTCCACTTACTATGTAGAGGTCCAGAATCAGAAACCCTCATGGATGGTAAAATGTCTCCCTTCATCTTCTTTCTGATGACTCGTTCTTAACAATTAATTAACAGAGAAATCCTGAATCACTCGTTCTGTGCTGTCTCATTACTGATCTTCTTTCTGAGGGCGTTACCTTGTGCAGGTGCTGGAAAATTTTTTCTCTGCAGCACTGGATAGCAAATATTTTAGGCTTTGTGAACCACAGTACCATCTCTGTAATAGAGTCCTCAGTTTTTCCTTTTTACGATCTGTAAATAATGTGAAAACTATTCTTAGCTTTCAGGTGGCAAATAAGAAGCAAAAAACAAAAACAAAAACAAAAACAAGGAATGGATTTAGCCCCCAGGCTATAGTTTGCTGAACTCCCACTTGAGTATCCCAACAATAGTGGTAAGATTGTCTTGTTTTTACATGACATTTGATATTTTCTAATGGTGCATATAGTTCAGTGGGAAAAATAATAGTTACTTATTTCCCACTGAGAATATATCCCCTCCCTTATATGCTGATACGAGAGCCCAAAGCCATGGTATGAGAAGTAGTGTTTTCTAAAATCCAGTCCTTCTGCAGCCAGCTAATATTAAAATCTGTAGGAGTGCCTGGGTGGCTCAGTGGGTTAAAGCCTCTGTCTTCGGCTCAGGTCGTGATCTCAAGGTCCTGGGATTGAGCCCCATATCGGGCTCTCTGCTCAGCAGAGAGCCTGCTTCCCCTTCTCTCTGCCTACTTGTGATCTCTCTGTATCAAATAAATAAATTTTAAAAATTTTAAAAAATAAATAAAAAAATAAAATCTGTAAGGACACAGTTGAATTTAACTTGGTGTCATTTGATATAAAAACTTAGAAGTGACAAAGATCTATCTGTCCCCTTTGGGCTCTATTTTTTAAATTGGCTTATGTGATTTTTGCTTTTATTTTAAAAATACAAGCACATTCTGGGTTGTTTGGATGATTATTTTATTACCTAAGTACCAGCATGATACTTCTTTAAGTCCAAGGAGACATTGAACGTAAGATCCTTTCAGTTCTGTATTACCTTAACTGTTGTCACATCATGAGACAGGAACAGAGGTATATTTAATAAAGGCCACGTGATTTCACAGTTTTGAGGAAACCTTTAATAGAGGAAAAATGGTTGGATATTGAATCATCACATAACCCATGGTTTATTTAGTCCCAGACTAGAGAGATCCTACAATGTAGATGTTAATTCTACATCCTAGTTAGAGCAGAAAAGGTTCAGTTTCAGTGAAAGAGTTGCATTCTCGTTATATTCAACTAATGTCATTACTTTTGAATTTTGGTGATGCTGTATTTGTAAATTTGTGTATAATTTGACCTGTACGAATATATGTGTATGTGTGTGCACACACCAATGTGCATGTGGGAACTCAATTCAGATCAATTCCAGAGGTGTTAGGAGTTTATCACAGCAGTCAGTGTGAGAACTGAGCTGGGCACAAGGCTGTCACAGTCAGATTGCTTAGAGCAGGTCCATGCTGGTCCATGCAGGACCATTTTGGTGAGTAGAGAAGGATACCCCTTTGCTGTGGGCAGATGCAGAGGCATCTGGCCTGGTCAGCAGGGACTGACTGGTTGCTGGCCTCATCAGTTTCCTCAGCTGGGTGCTCTTGCTCAGGGGTGCGTTTCTTTCCTGAGTAAGAATCAATGTATCTGAGAGAGAATGTGGAAATATAATCTTTGGGACCTGGGAGCCAATTAAATCTAGAGGCCAAGCAAGGACTGCACCCCAACTTCTGGCTTTGGTGACCATTGTTTCTAAAATAATATCTGATTTATTGAACCCTTTGCAATAGTTGCAATAATTAGTATTAACTTTTGAAAAGCTCTGATGTAGGAAAAAAAAAAAACCTGTGGAGAGTCTATTTAAGGAACAATGAGTATTGGTCATGGTCATTCAGTGTTCTAGGCAACATGACAGGCAGCTAGTAATTCTGGGACTAACAGGTTTGAAGGCTCTTGAAGAAACAAGACCTGGGTATAGAGTCCAAGTCCAATTTTACTGCTTCCATTTTGCTGTAAGCAAGCACATGTATGCAGACTATATGAAGGTTGTCTTGACTCTGTCTACTCTCTCTTTAGCTTAAGATTTTCCTAAGTATTTTTAGAGTGATGTACCTGCAAAGGGTTGAACCATTGTAAGCATTTGTGCACAGCATTAAGGTACTAGAATTTAGGCCCTGGTATCAAGTGGTTCTTTTGCAGTTCAATGTTAATGTCATAAAAAAGGAACACTCAAATAAGGATATGCCTGTGGCTTTGGAACAATGTGAATAGGACTTCTGTGATAAGGGACCAATGAATTTTTTTTTTTTTTTGTCTGTTCATAGGCCCAAATGGTTGAATAGACTGAGAAATGCTATAGATATTAATTTCTTGAGGACAAGAGAAGAATAAGAAGGAGATTGATTTGACCAGTTCAGTAGTTTTCAGCACTCTTTTCTAACATAGGGATTTCTAATTCTTTGTTTCTCTTACTGAGAAAAAAATTACAGTTATGTTAGTGGTATGGTAATGCTGCAAAAATGACAGAAACAACAGCGTGTGTATGACTGGAATACGCATGAAAGTGGCTTGCTTCTCATAGATGTCAGATTCACAGTAACCCACCAAATAATTTCAGGTCAGATGTCTTCTGCATGCATTTCTTTTGTTTTTCCACAGGCTACAAAAGACAGCAGTCCTCATGAGATCAAAACCTGAAAAAAGTCACACTAAAAATTTGGCACCATAGGCATCAGCAGTAAGATATTCAAGACTGGAAAGAATCTCTTAAAATCTAACTTCATTTTGAAACATAAAGTACGGAATTCTAGAATTGCAAAATGCTAACAAACAGAATTTATTAAAAACCCAACATTAATTAAAACAACCCAAGCCATGGGTTAGTTCTAAGTTTTATAGGGCTGTTTTGGCTAGTTTAAAAGCTGAGACTTATGCTAAGTCAACATGCCTGGTCCATCCAGAGCCCTAGGAGTGTCCAAGACAGCCACAAAAATGCTGATGAGACTCCATAGCCTTGAAATGAGAGCCTCCATGACTGAGCCTATTGTTTCTGAATGTGGTTGGGAGCTAGAACTCAAGCCTCAAAGGCATGAAACCTGCCTGATAAAGTAGCTTCTGTCATGGCAGTGCCCTGAACAGATTCTGGAGAGTTGAAAGGCTCCAGGACATAAAGTTTATGGACGGATGTTAGGTGTTTCATCTGTTAGTGTTTGACATGTTGGTCTAGGGTGGGTGGGACAAGATGCAAAGGCACCAGCCGGCTCAAGCAGAGCCAGTCATGCACCATCCTGCCATTAAGTAGTTGCACATCGTCTTGGCTCGCCCTGAATCTCTCTGTGGTTCTGTTTTCTTATTGGTAAAATGTGGGGAGAGTGATTGTCACTGCCTCTCCCAGGATTACTGAGGTGGTATTCATGAAGAACATTGTACTCACAGAAAGGAATGCACTGTGGCGACATTATAGGGCAATAACATTAAGTGTGTTTAAGACATGTGCCTGCTGTTACCAAATGGATGCTACGGCTGAACAGTCTTGTGTCTCAAATACAAACCAATGTGTTTGGAACCACTTACGGGGAACAGATGACAGGTTGAAAAAGTGAGATAGTTGATTCTTACACGGAAGGTAGTTCATGCATCAAAAATGCTTTATCCTTGCTATCTCATCCTCAATACACTGCAGACATCCTTGAGAAATCCCATTTAGGTAATCACTGGCCATTGATGGCGGAAATTACAAATAGAGAAAAGGACTGGGTCCCTGAGCCTGTTTCCCTGGAGACAACATGGAAGAAGCAATTCCAGCCACAATGCCTGGATGCTCCCGCTGTGTGTTAACTCAGCTTCATAAGCTTAATAAGTGCCAGACGAAGCCCAGGATGGCTACCCTTGGCTTTACTCTTCACTGTTGCATGAAGTCTTTCACACAAGGACCACACTGTAAACCTCCAGGAGCCACAAGTAAATAGCAAGGCTCTGTAAGCAGAGTGGCACCTGTGGCACCTGTGAACATCCCAGCTTGCTTGTGCAAATTATTCAGACACATTTCCGTTTCTCAGGCAGAAGCCAGCTGCTTCCTGAAGGGCATCTTTTCCTATATTTGGAGGTTCTGGGATTCTTTGTATTGATCAGCTTGCTGAAATCAGATAACTTTAGTCCCCTAACTAAAATTCCCTAGTGGATTCCCATGGCATTTAAGAGAGAGAGAAAAAAAAAATCCCATCTTTTAACCTTGATGACCAGGGTCATCAAGGCCCTACTGGGGCTGGCCTCTAACCTCCTCTCAGACCAGCTTCCCCTTGTTTGCCATGCTGGGCTTTAGGCTCATTCCCACCTCAAGCCTCTGCCTTCACGGCTCCTTCTGGCTAAAGTGCTCTGCCCCAGATTCTATGCTAGAAGATATCAGTGTTTTACACATGAGTGTCTTTGGTGATCTATCTGTTGACCCCTGTCTTCCTCACTAGGTGGTCATTTTTTGCTTCTTTTTGTATCTGCAGTGCCCAGTGGAGTAGGTATTCACTACATTATTGAATGAATGAATGAATGAACACTATTATTATTCTCTTGGTCAACTCCTATCTCCTTATTGTAAGCTTTAATGACTTTGTATTTATTTTTCACTCTCTCTTTTTTGTAAGCTATTGGCTATTAAGTAGGACAGTTTCATAGGAACATCTGTCATTTAAGGTAATTTCAGTGTGGCTTTCTTTCTTTCTTTTTAAAATTTATTTATTTATTTATTTATTTATTTATTTATTTATTT
>ML111632.1:16947-89337 GCA_003697995.1 Taxidea taxus jeffersonii
ATTTATTTATTTATTTATTTATTTATTTATTTATTTATTTGACAGAGAGCGAGAAGGACAGCGAGAGAGGGAACACAAACAGTGGGTGTGGGAAGCCTGACACAGGGCTCAATCCCAGGACCCTGGGATTATGACCTGAGCCAAAGGCAGACACTTAATGACTGAGCCACCCAAGCACCCCCTCAGTGTGACTTTCTGCTTTTGTTGTCAGTGTATATGGTCTGAACATGGGTTTTGGTGTCCCAGAATAATATAAGGGAGAGAGAGAGCATCTGTCCAATAAACAAAGGGAAAGGCACAGATCATACTGGCCATCATTTTCTAGGGTGTGGACTTAGAATATTTGAGACTTTTATTAATCACAACCCCAGCATACTCCAACCTATGTGCTGTAAACACCGAGGAAACTGAAGTTAAGACCTTAGTGAATCATGTCCTAGTCTGTTGGGCAATACCTTTATTTTGGGATTTGGGCTATTTGTACATTGCCCTTTTTTGGTATAAATGAGCGTCACTGTTTATTTCCATTTTGCAATAAAAAGCTACTGGCTGTTTAGCCAGAAAGCAAATATTTTCACTTTGAATTGCTTTCTTGATATTTTTTCAACAGTTTGATTTGAAGCTGTGAAACACATTACTCCCCTTCCCTCCTCCCATCCACCCCCCTCAACCTTTGAGGTCTATCAAAACCAATGCTTCAAAAAATAAGGCCCGTATTATTTGATTGCTACTTTACCATATGAAAGGATCAGAGAGACTGAAATAAATGCTTGTTTGGACCCAAAATGCTGCATGCAGTCAAGGAAAGCCTGCCAGCCAACCAAGTATTCCAGAAGATCTTGCCTTAGGCCAGCCTGCCCAGGGACTGGCATGGAAATATGTCTGGGCTTTGGTATTTTCTGTGTAGTTTAAAATGCTATCTTTGGGCACATTTATTGGGCTGCATAAGAAATACTGTACAATCTGCATAGTGATGAAGTTACGTATGTCTTAAACATGTTCTCCAGTCATAGAATATCCCTTTTGCAGACCTTTGGATCCCTTAGGTTGTTTTTAAATTTAATTTTAATTTTCTATTTTTCCATCTGGATGCACTTTCCACTCACCATTTATTTTACTAAAATTTTCCAGCTTGTTTGGATCTTTATCCATTGCAAACCTTACCTCCAAACCTATGCCCTTTACACAATAACATACACATATACACACACACCCCAAAACAAATTTTAAAGACTTTAAATTGAAGAGTTTAATTTCATTTCCAGCCATAATTTACTATCAGTAGTCTGGATATGCTTTATTTTAGTCATTTAGTCGACCAGCCCTGCTTGGTTCAACTCAAGGCACTCAGATCCCGACTGACTCATAGTCTAGGTATTTAGTAGATTTTTAACTTTCCTTTTTATTTTGATGACATAGCTTAGGTAGGCCCTGCGATTCTTGACATAGCTGATAATGGGAAGCCTTCAAAAGACATTTTTCTTACTTTTTAATAAGAGCAAGTGATAGCAATTGAATAAAAAAAGAAAGAAAAAGAAAAAGAATTTCAAAAAGAATCATCATAAACAAAACAGCAATGAATTGGAAATTTTTAGAAATAGGTTGGGTATTAATATTTCAGATTCCTCAAAAGTAGGTGAACTGTTTTCTTCTCATTTTTTCCATACTGTCCTTTAAGTAGAGGATGAAGGATGCTTTATAGAGGTGGATAAAATTCACTGCCCTATTGTTATGGAGGGCTGACTCAAACTTTCAAGTATTTTGAGTGATAGGAAAAAGTAAACACAAGATAATTTTATGAGTTTTAAAAGTGTTGTCTGGGGGCGCCTGGGTGGCTCAGTGGGTTAAGCCTCTGCCTTTGGCTCAGGTCATGATCTCAGGGTCCTGGGATCGAGCCCCGCATCAGGCTCTCTGCTCACCAGGGAGCCTGCTTCCCCCTTCTCCCTCTGCCTGCCTCTCTGCCTACTTGTGATCTCTTTCTCTGTCAAATAAATAAATAAAATCTTTAAAAATAAATAAATAGATAGATAGATAGATAAAAATGTTATCTGGGGGTGCCTGGGTGGCTCAGTGGGTTAAAGCCTCTGCCTTTGGCTCAGGTCATGATCTCAGGGTCCTGGGATCGAGTGCCGAATTGGGCTCTCTGCTCAGCGGGGAGCCTGCTTCCTCCTCTCTCTCTCTGCCTGCCTCTCTGCCTACTTGTGATCTGTCAAATAAATAAATAAAATCTTAAAAAAAAAAAAGTGTTATCTGATCCCCACGGAAAGATCCAACTGGACCAAACCTGCTTTATCCCTCCTGGATACATAATACACACTGACAAATTAAAGGCTTTGAGAAGTCCTATAGTAAGGGATCTTGTTTAATTTGGTATTTCACACACTTATCAGATGATGAAATTCTCTTTTCATAGAATAATAATTAACACAGATAAAGAAAGGTTCTGATCATTATAAAAGAGAGGATGCGTGTATGGGACACTAAATAATAATATTATTATCATAATAATTTTAATATTATTAAATAATATGACTAATATTATTATTAAATAATATGACTAATATTATTTAATATTATTAAATAATAATTTTGATTCCACGTGACCAGCAAGAGAGAACCAGGAAAAGTAACTAAGTTCAATGGATACCAGCTGGAACCTAGGGATGAAAGCACAAGATATGCTCTTGAGTGGAGAGCCTCTGCCCACAGTGAGAACAAGACTGAGGGAAAGAAGACTTGCTGAGATGTCCCATGTGACCTTGAGCAGGCATGCAGAAAAGCTCATCTTTCTGGTAAACCAAGCTTTCTGACTTGGTTGGATATTTGAATCACGTAGCTGTTTTATGTTCCCTTGAAGACAATTGATTGCGTTTCTGTTTTTCAACGTATATAGAGAAAAACAACATTCCTGAGTCATTAATTCAATAATTACTCAGCATATCCCTGGAGGGTGTTCATAATCATATTTTTAAAACAGGTTCAAATTATTTGTCATTGTTTTCAATTTAAACCACATCAGTTAGATTTCCTACAAATTACACACATGTGTGTGCATGCACACATACACACACACACACACACACACACACACACCACTCACACCCACATGTCTGTTTCTCATTCTGCGGTGACATGTAATGAAAGGTTATTGTGAACCTGGTCTACATAAGACAGCTGCCCTGCAGATGTTCCAAAACTATATTAAATGCCCTACACATTCACATTGGCTTCTAGGAGTCTGAAGCTCTCACCCCAAACCAAGTACTTCAACTTCTCATTCCTCTTCCATTTACTTACAAACTGAATGATTAAGGGACAATATGAAAAACACATGTAAAATGCCCACTGAGTTTTCTTTCCTTTTCTTTTTTTCCTTTCTTTTTTGTACATAAAAACAATGGGGGAAAGCCAACGTAGAGGTACTGGAGCCAACCAGTGGTTTACTTTGAAGCTTACCAGGGACACTAGGGAAATTTGCCAGGGCATGAATTGTGTTTGAAGAGTTAGATCAAAGAAAGAAATACAGAGTGTCAGAGTCTGGCATCTCCTGGGTTTGGATGTCCAAAATGCAATGTCCAAAGCAATTTTCATTCCTTGTCCATGTTGCTTTTTGTGTCACTCTTCTTTTCCAAAAAGTCCTTGAGGCAAAAAGGCATATGTTCATTGTGGACAAAGATATAAACCATCATCACATTTTAAAAATGAAATTGTCAAGTAGCCTTGGATTTAGATTCCATTTGGGGATTCACTGATCCTAGGTTAGTGAAGTATTTCATGTCCTTTATCCTTTCTAAGGATACTCTCTAGGTTCATTTAACTTCTAATTATTTTCTTCCTTAATTTTCCAGGGTCCCCAAAGGAATAATTTTCCATAACTTTACCCCTCTTGGAGCAACAAGGGAAAGGTCAAAAAGACTCTATGGTGAGAGTAGGCATGAGATATAGACTGATACATGGTGGTCTAGACTTTGTACCTACTAAGATGTTACACTTTTCAGGATAATAAGGGGAGCTGTAGAAAGCCTGTGATCTTCTGAAGTTCCAAGTGGAGGCATGGGGTGCTCTTGATAGCAATGTTTCATGAAGAATGTAACTGATGTATTCTGAGCTCCAAAACTACCAAGTCATTTTAGTGTGTTAAGAGAGAGAAAAATGTCTTTGCCTTGATCATCAATGATCTTCTGCCCTTCTTACAGACCCCAGCCCCACAAAGGATCAGAGGCTCTTCATTTTGCCTTCCACTGCCATATCTCCTCAGCTACTGCTCTTCAAAGATTCTGGGATCTTCTGGGTCTGGTAAAAATAAGGTGGATGCTACATATGTTTCTGATTTTGAGTCTCATAATAACATTCCCTAAGATTTCCAAAAGGCCAACACCTTGAAGAAGTATGTTAAAAGCATAGTGTTTGGCTTTTGAATGTTTTAAATGCTGCATGCAACTTTGGTTGGTCCTGGGTATGCATATTGCATTGAATTAGAAATCAATGCAGTGATCCTTTTCTGTTTTATTTTCTGCAAGAAGATTGAGTAGTAGACAACTCTGTGGAGCTGGAGTGACTTTCTAAAATGGAACACAGAGCCAAGGTTTTCTTTCTCCTTAAGCACCAGGGCAAAGCTTGGCCTCACACATATAAGTTATGACAAGTCCATTTCTGGCTGTGTAGTTGGATCCCAGAATATTATTTCCTCTTGTATTTCATGATTCTGTCACTCCAGGGTAGGAGTCATTCACTCCATTACCATCTTGGATTTCAGTTTCCATAATGGGACCATCTGAATTCAGCATTAATTTTCTTTTCCCTGGGAAGAAAGCACCAAATCGCTTATTTAACCCCTTGAGTCATCAATTCATCAGTAGGCCAGGCTCAGTACTTTGGGAGAGTTCAACAAATAGTTTTACCATAGACCACAGAGTTGGATGGAATAATCCCCTTCTGTAGAGAGCACAGGGGATGATCCAAGTCAGGGCATATGGGAAATGATTTCTCTTGCCATCTGCATTTTGCATAGGATCATGTAACCACCAGACCAGTAGGCCCTCTCATTCACCCTGTCAGCTCTAAAAAGAGCAGACTTCACCAAAAAAATGTGTAGCTAAATCCGAACAAAGAAATGGTTTATGCTCTTCTCTTCACATCCTTGGTCTTAGGCATTAAAATACTTCTTTTCTGCTCTTCCTAAGATCTTTTACTTTAAAACTTTTAAAAGCTCACAGTGTGTCAGCATAGTCTTCTTATGTTTGTTTGCTTTTGTTGTTGTTGTTGTTTAAGAATTAAATGAACAAAAAACTTTCTCCCTGCCCAGTTTGAACTCCTTTTTTTGTTAAGCTTATGTTGTTACCCTTTTCACTAGAGTTCATTTAAATTAATCTTCAAAGGTTTAGAACAAAATGAACTAACATATATATGTTCAAGGTCATGGCTTTATACAAATCTGTTTGACTATTTTGACTAAATATATGAAACTGCATAGTAAATGGAATGAAAATTTGAGACTCTCACACCAACCAGTTATTTGGGGATGTATATCTCATTAAATGATTTGGGTGAAACTTGTACTTTTTTTTCTTTTTTTTAAGATTTTATTTATTTATTTGTCAGAGAGAGAGCGTGAGAGCAAGCACAGGCAGACAGAGTGGCAGGCAGAGGCAGAGGGAGAAGCAGGCTCCCTGCCGAGCAAGGAGCCGGATGTGGGACTTGATCCCAGGATGCTGGGATCATGACCTGAGCCGAAGGCAGCCGCTCAACCAACTGAGCCACCCAGGCGTCTCGAAACTTGTACTTTTTTGTTAGCTATTTGTGTCCCCTAGATAAATTGAACAAACTATGAGACTAAAAAGGAAATTCAACTGAAAGTAATTACAGTCTTTTCTTCCCAGTGACTGAGAACCCTGGAATTGTGAGAATTTTTTGTTGTACTCAGTTCTTCTCATTTGTGTGCGTGCGTGTGTTTCTGTATGCCTAACCCATTACTTTGATGGATATTGTATTCATTAATACTCCACTTGTTGTTTATTGATTTCTTTGAAATTCCTTCTCATTTTGTGACAATACTGACCCCACTGGTGGTGGCTGACATTATGGGAAGAATAAATTGTGCATAGAGTCTTTAGATTGTACCTCCATGCATTCTCTTGTGTCAAACTATGGAAGAGTGATAGAAACCACAGTGAGTAGGGAGGCTCCGTGGAAAGTTTTTGCCTGCTGCTGCCTCTGCAGAGTATCACACAGATGGCCTTTCTGACCAGGGGTTTTAAGTGATGCTTCATTTGTCAGGGTAGAAAACTTCAGAATGAGCACCCTCTCAGAAATCCCTGAACAACAGCATCTTTGTCACTTGCTGTTCCCGTGGAAGGTTCTAGAAGATAGGAGAGGAGACCATGCTGATTCAGAAAGGAAAAGAAGCCAGTCTTTATATCAGCACCTCAGGGATCAATCTATCATCTGTTCCCTGTAATCTTAGGGAGCTGAGGCAACTGTGTGTTTAATAATATCAAGGAAGTTGGGACTTATAGAAGTCAGAGCCAGGCCTGGAATCAGTGTGCATCCATCCTTTCCTGGATTGTAAGACTCTTGGGAGAAGGATTTGTGCTTCATCACTCCTGAATCTTGCAGGGTGCTTAATAGTGAAATAATGGTCCTACGTATAACTTCAGCAGCTGATAATTATTGAGTGTTTGCTATGAATCAACTAAGCACTTCATAAACAGGACCTTACTTAATCTTGATTATGATTCTACAGTGTTATTATGAGTATTCTCACCTTAATGATAAGAGAATTTACTCTTAAAGCTTATATAACTTGCTCAAGGTCACATAGCTGGTATAGAGGGTTGAATAGTGGTTCCCAAAAGATGAGTCCAAGTCCTAATCCCCAGTATTTGGGAATGTGACCTTATTTAGAAATAGGGTTTTTGCAGATGTCATCAAAGTAAGGATCTTGAGATGAGATTATCCTGGATTTAGGGTGGGCCCAAACCCAATGATAGGTCTTCTTATAGGAGAAAGGAGGGGAAGACTTGTGACACACACAGGGATGGCCAAATGAAGATGGAGGTGGATAGTGGAGTGACACAGCTACAGAGCAAGTGACATCAAAGATTTGCTGACCACCACCAGAAGCTGCGAGAAAAGGCATGGAACGGATTTCCCCTCAGCCTCCAGAAGCAACCAATTCTACCAATACTCTGATTTCTGGCCCCCAGAGCTGTGAGGAAATAATTTATGATGTTTTAGGCCACAAAGTCTGTGGTCATGTGTTATCACAACCCTCAGAAATAATACAGCTAGTAAGTTATGGGAACAGTATTGAAAACCAAACACCAAAGCCTGTGTTTTGAACCCTATTTCTTATACATCTACTCCAATGACTAGGCCAATGCCGTGTGTCTAAAAAGTGTTTAATAAATGTTGTTGGGTTTAAATTTATTTCAAAGAAGTAGATGGTTGAATTTTGATTCTTCTCATTTCTTTGGAAAAATGTCAGTGAAAGAAAGCATTTGTAGAGTAAGAACAGCTGTATTTTTTGGTGGTAGCCGTTTGGGCATTGTGAGCATGTTCCTGTAAGATTTTCCTTTTGGTTACATAAATCGCAAACAATTATAATTTAAGAGATTGAGTATTTTAGATTCACTGATCAGACATTTGCTAAAAACCTCCTAAAGTCATAAAGGCAGTCCCTAGAGAGAAAACTCCCCAAAACATCTTCCAAGAGCACCCCTTCAATTGTTTTCTTATTTTTACTTCAGTGGAGATGATTAATTTATTTTTTTATTTTATTTTATAAGATTTTATTTATTTGAGAGAGTGAGAGCAAGAGAGAAGAAGCACAAGCAGGGTGAGCAGCAAAGGGAGAGAGAGAAGCAGGCTCCCCATTGAGCAGGGAGCCTGACACAGGGCTTGATCCCAGGACCTTGGAATCATGACCTGAGCCAAAGGCAGATGCTTAACCTTACACTGAGCCACCCAGCTACCCTGATTACATTAGTTTATAACCACCTCATTTTAACTAGACTTGCAATTTACTCTGCAAAAGTATAAAGGGGTGGAGCAAGTTAATCGTGAAGAGGGCATGGAGAGGAAGGAGGGAGGGCAGGATTTCAGGCATCACCCAGAAGACAGCAAGTGCAAGAGGACAAAGAATTGCCAGGAAATGGCTGATGGAAAAATACAACATTTTGCTCATGGTACAGTTTTGAATAAAACAATAGACTTGGGGCTCCTGGGTGGCTCAGTGGGTTAAAGCCTCTGCCTTCGGCTCAGGTCATGATTCCAGGGTCCTGGGATAGAGCCCCACATCGGTCTCTCTGCTCCGCGGGGATCCTGCTTCCTCCTCTTTCTCTGCCTGCCTCTCTGCCTACTTGTGATCTCTGTCTGTCAAATAAGTAAATAAAATCTTTAAAAAAAACAAAACAAAAACAAAAACAAAACAATAGACTTAAACCCTTCTGCTATAAATGATTTCTCTCAAAGAGAGGATTTTTAAAGGACTTAGACCAGAGGTATGGATGGCTCTCCTTCTCAACTTGCATTAGATTTAGGTTTTGGTAAGAGGCATTCTGTTCCTATGCCCTGTGTCAACACCATCCAGGGGCTGCAATGGTCAAGCAGAAAGGTCACCCCACAGATCTCTGACCCCTGAAAGTGCTGGCAACACCTCGCCCCAGTGAAGATTCAAATCTCATTCTCCTGAAACCAATGGCTTTTTCAGTGTAGCACTGAAATGGCAGAACATTCTTATGGCTTTTCCCTCCAAAACATTTGTGTCCTTTTTGTAAAATTTATTCTTTATTGAAACTCCATAAGCTTGGCATTATTATCTCTATTTTTCAGATGAGGAATTGAGGTCTAGGGATGTTAAGTGGCCTGCCCCAGACCACATGGCTCTCAAAGAATCCTGGGATTTGGGGGGATATTTCCTGATCTGTTTCTAAGTGGAGGAGTGGTTGGGAGTTGCGGGCCTTTGCTTCACCAACCGTAGGCCATTCCAGGCCAGTTTAAGTCTGGTGCCGTTGTGGAGAACGAGCTGTAGAAATGCTTTAAGATTTGGATGCTACAGTAGACTAAAAGCACAGGAAGGAAAATGGATTAAATATCCATTTCATTCCAGGAGAGTTATATGTGTCTAGTTATAGAAAATGCCCTGGAACTGCCAAGGTTTCATTTTTGTTTTTTTTCTCCTCATCTCCTTGGGGGAAGATAAACCAGAGAATTTTTAAAAATACTGTTGACATTGTTAAATTCTAAACCTCCCTCTGCTCCTACCAGTAACTTTCCAATAGCTAAATAGAAGCAACTTAGGCATAGTACATAGGAAAGTAAATCCACTAATACCCAGTTGTCCATTTTCCCAGGTGTTAAAAGTGCATATTTCCAGCAACTAAATTAAAATCAAAGATTGCCAGCAACTATTTCTAACCAACTGCGTCTTGATGCTTAAATTTAAGAAGGATGTACTGAAAAAAAAAAAAACCCCAAAACAGTCAGAATATTTTTTAGTCTTGAAAAGAAACACCTCTTCAGAGACATAAATAAAATACTTCATTCCATTTTAATCTCCTTACTCTTTGTCTTCATTGTTTTAGTAACATTTTCTTCAATTAAAAAAAAGTCATCATTTTAAATCTACATAAAATTCTTTGGCTTTTATAAACACATAAAAAAATAAAAACATAAAAAAAATAAACACATAAGAAAACAAAAATTACTTGTGACCCCACCATTTGGTGATGACAACTGGTAGGGTTTTGAGATACAGCCCTCTAGTTAGCCATGTGTTTATGTGTGCATATGCCTGCACGTGTGCCTGTGTGCATGATTTTACAAAATCAAAACTGTATTATTTTAAAATATGCTTTTACACTTAGCTATATATTATGAACATTTTTTCCATATCACTGTTATTCTGTGACATCATTTTAAGTGGCTTTTTGTTTTAATCTTTTCATTGTTTTATATTTTTGGAAGTATAAATAGCATGCTACTAACATCTACAGCATATATCTTAGAAAACGTCTCTGGTTTTCTTAGAGGAGTTTATGATTGAAAGAGTATGCACACAGTTAAGGCTTTGGATACATTTTGTCATTTTATCCTCATGGAAAGTAGAAAATATTTACACAGTGGATTAAAGCCCCCATTTCCTTGTACACTAACTGGCACACTTTGTTTCAAAAATTGCTACTGTGATAGGTAAAATACAGTATTTTGTTACCTAAATTAAATCTATTATTAAAAAGGGTAAGAATTCACTTATTATCAGTCATGTTTTTTTTTTCTGAATTGTCTATTATATTACTTATTACCTTTTTTGAACATATTTTTAGATCTTTATTTTTGTTGTTTTTATTGCTGATTTCTAAGTACTGTATAATCAATGAAAATCTTTTTTTCCAACCATGAATTTCTTTTACATTACTATCTGTGTGTGAGTGAATTTTCCATTTTTAACTTATAGATTGTTTTAATTTTAATTAAGTTTTTAATTTTGTTGGCATTTTTGACATTAAGAAATTTGCTTTTTACGTTATTATACCTATCAGTCTTGTCTTTTATTGGTTCTCTTTAAAATATTTACTTATTCATAACTTCTATGCCCCAAGATCAGAAAAATGTAGATAATTTTTTCTACTAGATTTCTTAAATAATGCTGTTGTTCATATTTAGTTCTTGAGTACATCTGGAATTTAATTTGGTATCTCTTAGAGGGAAGAAGTTAATGCCTTCCTTTATATTTATCCTAACACCCTAATAATTCATTGTTCTTCTGATGATTTGACTTGAGACCCTTTCATATGCCATGTTTTATATGCACTTCTGCTTGTTTCTGAACTTCATATTTTGTTCTATTTATCTCTTTATTCTTAGACTTCTACCACTCTGTTTTATTTGTTTTCTAATATGGTTCAATAACCAGAATGAATCCTCTCTGCTTGTTACTATTTCCGTCCTTATTTTATTATTTAAAAACTTTTTCTTGGATACTTTGACAGTTCACTCTCCCAGGTATATTTTAGAATACTTTTGTCAAATCAAATATTAAAAAAATAAATGTCCCATTGGTGTTTTGATTAAAATTGCCATTGAATTTAATGTGTTAATCTCGGGTGATCTGACTTTTCTGTATTTAGGCTTAACTCAGGCTCTTTATTTGTGAAGTGACCTTATCCTCTCCAGACACTTTCTGATATTTCTAATTCTGCACAGGATGTACATGTCATGTGTTCTATATGCACCCCACAATTTTGCCTTAGAGGCTGCCCAGGCACTGGCATGCCTAAGCAGTGGTATGCCCACTTTGCAAACAGCAGGTATCCAACCTGGTCTTACATCATATGCATGCACGCACGCACGCATCCATGCTGGCACGCACGCACGCACACAAGTACGCAGGCACGCACGCACCAGCCAGCCCACGAGCCTATGCAGCTTGACTTTAAAGCCCGGACTTGAAGTTGATTAAGCAAGGGGGAGGAAGAGAAAGAAGAGGAGTTTGATTAAGGACGGGAGAGAACAGGTGATGTCTTTTGTTTAAATCCCTTCTTTAGTTGGTGGAGAGATAAATTACCATAGAGTAGGAGGTAGATTTCCCAGAACCATGAATAATATTAGATTGTGAAGACTACTAGAGATGACAAAGGCTGTTGCGGAACCCTGCTGGTGTCTCTCCGGGGTTTCTGCTCTCAAAGATGAGAGTGGGGGAATGAGCCCAGTCTGACCATTCAGGTCCTCCCGGATGCCTTCCTTGGCCCCTTTCTTCTCTCTCCTTGCCTCTTCTCAACTTTGTGCTTCTGTGTGTTGCTAGGAGGGCAGTAAAGGTGGCTGCACTGTAATTAATGATTTTGACTATAAACAATCTACTTGTTAAGCTTACTCGTAATTAATCATGGGTTCATCCAGTAAGATAAATGTTTATCTTACTTGGAATGGGAATGGGGGTTGCATAAAACACTTAGACACTGAAATTAAGTATTTCACTGATCTACCTATATTAGTCCATGCTTTTCTCTCTCTTTTACACATGAACACGATACTGTGGGTTTCTCCTGGCTGTTTTATGAACTAACTTTTGGGACAATGATTTTTATCTTCAACTATTATTTAGAAAATACATATTAATTTCTTCTGCTATTTAGTGGAATCTGTAAATACATTTTTTAAAGAAGATTTATTCATTTGATTTTGGGGGGAAGGGCAGAGGGAGAGATAGGAAGAATCTCAAGCAGATTTCCACCGAGCGCAGGCCCCAACATAGGGCTTGATCTTAAAACCCTGAGATCATGATCTGAGCGGAGATCAAGAGTCTGAACCCTAACCATGGAGCCACCTAGGCATCTCCGAAGCTCTAATTCTTGAGTAATTTTAACATTTCTCCCCTCAATTTATCCCTCTTGCCATCTGAAACCTCAGGTGTTTGTGGCCCCCTCTCATTTCCTTCTTCCGTGACACTGAATCACCCTCTGATAGGGATATTCAGAACACCAGTTTATGCATTTTCTACCCTAAGTCCTTCACTCTTGATTGATAAGCCTAAATGAAAGGTGCAGCTGTTAATCACTGGCCTTTGAAGGGGGAAGGGACCTTTGTCCTTCTGGTAATTGCAAAGACTTTAACAACAAAAAACTCCCAGACGGGTAACAAAGTGAAACATGTTCTTCATGTATTCTCTGGGACTTCAGAAAAAGATAAGAAAATGAACGTGGTTTAGAGGATAACATTTCTCCCTGCTGGAGAAGCTACAGAAAGCAGTACTGCATTTTCAGTTCTAGCAGTGATCTGGCAGATACTTAAGGAGGAGAAAATGGGAGGGAGACAATAGGAAGGAAAATAAGTCAAATCGCTCTATTTGTGAACCTTACAGTTGGCATCTCCTGCACCCCAATCACCTTTTGCTGTGGTACAGCTCTTCTCAGAATCCCAGGATACTTAAAGAACCCTGGTCGAGGGACTCTTGAATCAGGACACAGCGGACTCAGCATTACCGGGTTATATGTCTTCTTCAGAAAACAGCCTGCACTGGCAGGTTAAAAGGATTCCATGTCTCTTGTGACTTTTCCATAGTCCTTGTCCAGGGCCACCTTTTAAAGGTACTTGAGTAATTCTATACAGTGCCTGATACCCTGAATGGGCCCAAGAATTGATTCATTCCTTGCTTTTCTCTCTTCCAGTAGCCTAGAAAATTAGAGGGGTGGGCAGGATGGGGAAATAGAGGCCAGTTTTGTTGTTTGTTTGTTTGTTTGTTTGTTTTTTACCTGGAAATAGTCTTAAAATTGCCTCACCATTGCCTAATTAGCCATCTGGTCACTTTTACTTTGAGGATAGGGTCATTGAAGATCAAGAGTTGAATTAAAACTGTGTAAAGATTATTTCTGTTTCTAAAACAATTATTAAGAAAAATAATGTATTTTGTCGCTAGGGAGGATGCATGAACTTATCCATCTCAAATTTTGTGTTCTGGTCTGATACTGTAGTCCAGACTCACCTTTCGCCCTTAGGATGATAATTTTAAGGTCAGCGAGCACACAGATAAGGATAATGTGTCATGAACCTATTTCATGTAAAATTTTGTTCTAATTTTTCCTTTTAGGAATGCAAACAAATTATTTGAGAGAAATTCTGGGAAAATGATGATATTGGGGATGTGAGTGAGGAGGAGGATGTGGTGGCAGGGTGGTCTTTGCCCCTTTTTCTGCTCTAGGTTTTGCATAAACCTACATTTTTGGTGTTTGTGATACGACACAGCACTCAAACATTGTCTGTGGTATGTTTATCTTCTGGGTGCTGTTTCTTGTGATTGGCTTGGGGTGTGATTTTTGAAGAGCTGATTTTGGGGCAACAGTCTGTTCCATACTTGTAGGAAGAGTTCATAATGGGAAATGCATGGAGAGAAAACTTTCCTCTGTCATAGCCAGAGGACTAGAATAAAGCATGCATCTCTAATTGCTGGCCTTTGGGTTAGTCTTGCCTTTGGCTCTCTGTGGTGTGTATAACAGAATCTGTTTGATTACCTGAGCTATGGGCAACTCTCAAAGTTGAGGCTTTGTATTTTTGGTCTTTGCAATGTCCTCATTACAGCATGAAAACCAAGTGAGGCTAGAAGACAAGAAAAATGTTTCCCTGGAAAATTCTGGATGTGAAATCAAAAGAGAGGTGTTAGATGAAAGTTATGATATTTTTTAGTCTTCTTCAACAAAACATAACTTAGATATCAGAGCCAACCTAATTTGGTTCAAACCAAGTTTTACTTTGGTCTGTCTTGTTTTATCTGGGACACTGGAAAGTATTTCTGAATTTCTGCTGGAGAAAAGGAAACATAGGTATGGAATTAACTAACTTTAAGAAAAGGAACTCGGGACGCCTGGGTGGCTCAGTTGGTTAGGCGGCTGCCTTCGGCTCAGGTCATGATCCCAGCGTCCTGGGATCGAGTCCTACATCGGGCTCCTTGCTCGGCAGGGAGCCTGCTTCCCCCTCTGCCTCTGTCTGCCACTCTGTCTGCCTGTGCTCACTCTCTCTCTCTCTCTCTCTGACAAATAAATAAAATAAAAATCTTTAAAAAAAAAAAAAAAGAAAAGGAACTCTAGATAGGAACAAAATAGAGGGGCAGTTAATATGTTGCAGAGAATGTAGAGAGGGAGAAACAATTCATTCTAATTGTGGGGTATAAGGGAGATCTCCAGAGAGGAGGTGGTATTTGAGTAAGACTTAAAATGTTTCAGTACATTGAAAATTGGAGGATGGGGGACTTTTCAGACAGAGGCAACAACTATAGCAGTTGGTGGAGACACTAGCACAGAAGCATGTACAGACTTCCTGCTGTAGAATGCTCATTCCCCAAAGACATGAACTACCAGTCGAATAGCTCCATGTGTGCTCACATTAGACCTTACCTAGCAGCAGAATATGCTCATGTACATCAAGTGAGCTTTGTAAGTGCAAAGTCAGGCACAGATTACTCTCTCAGGATGACACCTTGGAGTCCTCAGACATCTCAAGATGTGGGCATTGACTGAAAAGGAGAGCCTTGGAGGGGGAAAAAAGCTTTGATTCGACTTTTTTTCAGATTACTTGGAATTTTAGTAGATTTTTCAGATTACTTGGAATCTTACTAGATTCTTTTTTCTTTTATTCTCAGTATAATTCATGAGGCTTGAAAATAAAAAAAAAAAACACAATTTCTTAGAATTTATTCCATATGGGAAGAAAAACCCTTTTGTGATTAATAGGGACTGTGACTTATCACCGCTCTGAATTTTTAGCACTGGGGATACAACCTTCTGTCCTTGTTAATATTTCACTTCAAGCAGGGGCACCTGGATGGCTCAGTTGATTAAGCGGCTGCCTTGGCTCAGGTCATGATCCTAGAGTCCCGGGATCAAGCCCCACATCAGGCTCCCAGCTCCATGGGGAGTCTGCTTCTCCCTCTGACCTTTTCCCCTCTCATGCTCTCTCTCACTCTCTCTCAAATAAATAAATAAGATCTTAAAAAAATATATATTTCACTTCAAGCAGGTTAAGCATAGACCTAGATTAGACAGAGTTGCTCTGGAGTATGGGTGGGTTTTAACAGCATCTCTTACTTTGTGGTTCTGTAATAGAAAAACTAGGACACATTTTACCAGCAAATGAGAAATCTATAGTACCCAGATGTCATTCTTCTTTTACATGGATCCATGTGAGCAAGATTTTTGCCTTTTTTTTTTTTTTTTTGGTGTATTCATAATCTGGCTGTTATGTTTGTGGAGAATATCTTTCTTAAAGGCCTTCTAAGAATAGCAAATAAATTGGGCAAGAGAAGGAGGATAGAGAAGTTTTGATAAGTTCTTGAATTAACCAAACTATGTCACATGAGTATTAAATTCTGGGTCTTTGAGAAGTATTGAATGCTGAAGCAAAGAAGGAAGGTGGAGGATTATGGAAAATGTGTGAATGCAAAGAAGTGACACTTAACTGCCCCAGATGATGCTCAAAAGCTAAGAAGGAAAAGTTCAGCGAAAGGCAAGTGAAAATGTATACATGCCTACCTCTTTGGGTTCTATTTTTCTCTAGAGGACAGTGGCTACATACAAATCCTAGGGATGGGATCTTTGATTAACTGAAGGTCCCATATCTACTGATGACCAGTTCTGAAGGAGTTGAAATAATCCAAATATGTTTGTCACAATGACAAAACTGTCCGTAATGAATCTTTGGTGATTCAAAAGCAGTTGAAGCTGATGGCAGTGTTGTCTTACATTGCCATAGAATCATCATTAGGAACATTAAGATGGTTATATTTTTTAAATGAATGCATACTTTTTGATAGTGATTTAGTTTTATTAACATAACATGTAAGGACAACTTGAATTCAGTAAATGGCTGCTTGATATAAAATTTAAGGCTACCAGCCATCTTTTAATTTGCTTGAATGACCACTGCTTAGTGCTAAGAGAGGAAGTATTATCTCATTGACTAAGAAATGAAAGAAATTTAAAATGCTTATTCAAGTAGTATTCAACAAAGTGAATAAAAAGAAAAAAAAATCTATATTCTTTTTAAAAATTTTTATTTTATTTTTCAGTGTTCCAAGATTCATTGTTTATGCACCACACCCAGTGCTCCATGCAATACGTGCCCTCCTTAATATCCACCACTAGGCTCTCCCAACCCCCACCCTCTCCCCTCTAAAACCCTCAGTTTGTTTCTCAGAGTCCACAGTCTCTCATGGTTCATCTCCCCCTCCGTTTCCCCCAACTCACTTCTCCTCTCCATCTCCCCATGTCCTCCATGTTATTCCTTATGCTCCACAAGTAAGTGAAACCATATGATGATTGACTCTCTCTGTTTGACTTATTTCACTCAGCATAATCTCCTCCAGTCCCATCCATGTTGATACAAAAGTTGGGTATTCATCCTTTCTGATGGATGCCCTTCAACAGACGAATGGATAAAGAAGGTATGGTCCATATATACAGTGGAGTATTATTAAGCATCTGTATTCTTACTGATTCAGAGAATTAACCACAAAAATGTGTTATCTCTAAAAACATCTGGTATTAAATGTGTGTAGCACCATCCAGAGTACAAAACATTGTTATTTATATTTATTTATTGAGTTTTATGTCAAGTCTCTGTACTCCATTTCATGGATAAGGCATGGGAGATTGGTTAATCATGGATCCAAAACTAAGCAGCTAATAAATGACCAAGATGGGACTTGAAACAGATATTCTTACTGCAGGCACCATCCTTTTTCTACCAAACCAAATGCTTTAACTTGAGTCTTCATTTCTTCAAAGCTTTTGAGCAGAGATTTGCATATTTCAAAAGAACTTTTCCAATAGGCAAGATCTTAAGGCAAGCTGATGGACTCATGAGGTAAACACCCTCTGTTTCCTGTTTCAGCTGTGGTTTTTGGTTTTAAATCTCCTTCTTCTCCTCCTTTATCTCCTCTTTTTCCTTCTCTTCATCTTCTTCTGCTTCTGTCACCATCACCACCACCATCATCATCATCATCATCACCACCACCACCACCACATTGTTGAACTAGCTTGGAAATGGGGCAGAGGGTGTAGTGATGGGGGAGTAATCATTCTATGCTACCCCCTCTCTTTATTTGAGTTAAAATGTATATAGTTATCGACCAAAGAAAGGGGGAAATATTTTTCCTTTATTCTTTCTCTCTCTGTCAGTAATCCTTTCTTTCCCCCTTCACTTTATCCTTTATGTATTCCCCACTTTATCAGCTCTCCCTCAAGTATCTAACCACAGAAATTCCAAAGCAGTTGTTTTCTGGGATGGAACAACCATCTGCCTGCCTGCTTGGGCACCACCCTTACATACCAGAGATGGACAGGCTGTTCTCATCTCTCTCTGCCTCAGATCTAGTTAACCACCTTCATAAGCTTCGTTCCACAGACCACACATCAGTGTGTGGCTTCAGTAATATGTGGAGATGTATTTGTTAAATTTCAGTTCAAGAGCAGAAACCAGTGGATTTTGCCCCTGGTGGCCATGAATTCAGCTCACTGTTCCCTACACACACACACAGAGATGACTCTCAGCTGTATCAACAAATAGGGCTTTAATTTAAAATCCAAATTCTGAGATCACAGTTTCTCCACTTTAGGAATTCTCCTAAACCAGGCCATATCAAGCTAGAAGTAGCAGTGTGGGGATTTTTGTGGGTATGGAAATGTATTCTTCCTCAGATGTGGGATTGTCCCCTGGCCCATTCTACACAGCACATAGGATCTAGGTAGAAAGATAGACTTAATTCAGTTTTGGGAGTGCAAGTTCAATCTTTTAGAAAGTCAAAGATAAGCTGAAAGTAGCAGCAGCAACAGCAACAAAAGATGCTTCAGTTTAATTTGATATTTATGTGAGTCATCAACTGTGGCCATGTGGTCATTTGTCAGTCTCAGGGACAGGTAGATTCATGATCTCTGAGGCTATGGAGTGGAGGCAGTAGGGCTCCATTTGGATCCCACTTCAGTGCTGAGGTACTCATTACTCCAGAGGCTGGAAGTGTTGATTCTTCTCCAGGAATTGCCCCTGGCCACCACTGTTGCCCTCCCAAGGCCATGCACCCTCCCCAGGGACCAGCCCACATCCAGTGGCTGGTCCAGGTGCTCCAAGGCAGGAAGACTCTGGAGGGCCATCTCTGCCTCAGAGCTCCCCATAGAATTAGCGAGGGCTTCTGCTGTGCGTGAATCATAGCCTCTGTCTTGGTCTACTCCTAAAAGCAGTCCTCAAAGATAGCTCTTGCATGCAATTTCACAGACTCAGAGACTGTTTCACAGGGAACAGAACCTACCACAGATTCTTTACAAACAGTTGAAATATGTCAGGACTTGCTGGAGTAAAATGCCCCTGGATATCTGCCACAGTTATTCTCTCATATTCCAGGGACTAAAACAAAACCTCTTTTTGTAAAGAATTCTTAGAACTTCCCTTGCTAGGAAAGAGACCACAACTACCTTCATGGTCCATCCACCCATGGAGGTGAGATGCAGACTGAGCCATCAGGTACGGCAGTCGTATGTGTCACTTCCCTCTGGTCGTTACTGGTCCTTCATGGGCACCTTTTGATCAACAGATTTCTCAAGAAGTCAGAAGGTGCTCCCTCATTGATGCTATAAAATGGTAATTATAAAATATAAAAGGATGTTTACTGTTGTTATATAGCCTAAGAGTCATTTTCTCAGCTAAACATATGATGATTATATATATGTGATATCAAAAGCACAATCATTTAAGAACATTCTTTGGGATAAAAATTGAATGTTGATAAAATATTATCCCTAAATTACTTTTTTTTTTGGTTTCTGATAATTGGACACTATAATAATAGCATTTACTGAAAATTTATTATCCTTCAGTTGCTATGCTGAGCACTTTATATGTTGTTAAACAAGATTAGAGAAGACAGTGCAAGTGATACGAACATACTTTGACACTTCATGAAGTGGACAGTCTCTTTTGGGAGAATAGCGAAATAGGGTGGAAAAGCAGGAAGCCTTTATGGGGTAAAGAAAAAGAACGAAGAAGAGACAAATAGAAAATGTCTCATTGGTTGGGGCCACATAGACAGCTTCGTTTGAGGTGAGAAGGCTCAGCATTGGCTTGGTGTTTGGAAATTGACTATGTGGATTCACAGCATTTCTGGTCAAGCAAGACATTTATAGGGACAGGACAGTTATCTAAGTTTCTGTTTGCTAATGTTGCACTTCAGGCAGCAGCAGCTCCATTGTGGGTCTAGGAAGTTATTTCAGCAGTCCCCACTTTTGATCATCTTCTTGACCATTCTTCTTGACCAAGAAGTTTGATTAAAAATATGGGTCTTCTTGAGCACATTAAACTAGGTAAGTGTCTTGATGATTGACTCCTAGGAGGGTGAAGAAGGGAGGCCCAGGCCTTGTAGGTTTCTGTGCTTGGAGCTGTTGCAGTTGTAAGCCCCTAATTTGGTGGATTTTTTGTTTACAGTCTTGTGGTCTCTTGAGAGTGGAAAGGCAATTCAGATAGAGGGTTAGTAGAATGAGTACTCAAGAAAAAGGAGATAGGGGGCGGTTCTTGGAGTCACTGTCAGTCTTATAGAGTTGTTTGTTTTGGGTACCTCTTGTGTTTTTAATTTTTCATTAGCATTTTGCAATGAATCTTCCAAGGAAGCTATTTTGGAATCTTGAAGTCTTTGGGAATCTTTTGCTTTCCAATTAAAATAGGTATCCCATTCTGTTTGTTTGATTTGAGAACCCTTGCTTTCAAGTGTACTACTTAGACGGATGCTTTGTCTAATTGGAATGCTCCTCTTAGTGGCCATTGTAAATTCTAGGTTGTCTTAGTAAGATCTTGCCATTTTTTTTTTTTTAAAGGTAGCTAAAGGTTCTAGGGGCACAGTTCTTAGACATAAAATGAACAGGTGTGCTAGAAGGTAGAGTGCTCAAGTCTTTGAAACTTGAAGATCCCATTTCTTTAGCTAAGCCTGGGGTCACTCAGAATCAAATTAATAAGAGGAATTTGCACTGAGTTGGGGATTTTGTGGTGTTTTACAGTATACCTGGTTGCAAGGAAATTTTCTGGAGGTTGGCAGGTGACCAAGTGTCAATATAACCCATTCTATGACCAACTTAATCTAGCATGGGAATCTTAGAATTAGGTGGCAAGAGTGTTCTAGCAGCTTTCAAGTATTTGACCTGTGCCCATCAGTTTTATGGCTTCCGCTTCTGAGATGCCCATAGGCAGTAGATTGATATTATTTCTTTCATAAGATCTCTTTATAGTGGCAAATGCCCTGATGGCTTTTAATAGTCTGACTTGTACCCACTTGGATTTTGATTTTGTTGGGCAAAAGAGTCTCCTGGGGTTTGTTTTGTGGATTTACCATGAGGTTTTGTGAGTCCCCTGATGGCTGCTACCCATTGTGGACTCCCAGGATGATTATCTCAGGACCTTTATGCAATCCCAGAACCGGTCTGGGAAATTTAACAAACCCTGGCACCGTTTAGGGGTTGTAGGACCTTTCTGGGAACACACATGTTCTCTCTCTATATATAGGTGTGAGTGTATATATTATTATTATTTTAAATTAAATCTGTATGGATCAGAGAGCTCCATGAAAGGGAGTGGAGTGCAAATTCATGAGTACCTTAACCATGGTCCTTGGTAAGGACAAGAGGAACAGTGAAGTCCAAGGGCTTAGTGGTTGCCTCACCTGTGCACTCCCTCCTATAGGCCATTAGTCAGCCTTGGATCTCATTCCTTGTCATGAGAAGCTGTTAAAAAAGGGTTAAAGAAGCAGTTTAGGTGATACAAATAAATTTTAACACTTCAATAAACAGAGGTATCTCCTTTCAGAGACCTGCTTAATGGGGTGAAAGGCAGGAAGCTTTTCTAGGATAAAAAATAAAGAACAAAGAAGAGGCAAATAGAGAATACTTGATTGATTGAGAAGGCCCCAGAAATGGCTTTGTGTTTGGGGACTGGCTGGCCAGACATTCTGCATTTGGGCCAAGGAGAGTATTTATAGGGACACAAAGCTCCCTAAGTTTTGGTTTGCTAATGTGGCACTGTAGGCAGGAGCAGCTGAATCTTGGACCTAGAAAGTTGCTTCAGCAATATATGTATCAGCAGAGGTAATGTTTGTGTCCTTATGAAATTATTGCCATTCCCATTTCTCAAATCAGGAAATCAAAACACAGAGAGGCTGAATAGCTTGCATGGGGTCACATAGTTAGAGGACAGAGCTAGAATTTGAACTTAGGTATATCAGATTTTTAGACCATATTCTTAATCATGCTTGATTTTCCCCACCCCAGTCATTAATAGTTCTTTCATTTTAAAAGTGAAATATGTTTTTTGTCCAGTACACCAGAACGCTTTAGCATTATTTTTAAAAGATGATTGCTGAGAAACATGCCTGGATTAGAGACTGCTTTTATCAACAGAAGGCTGTAATTAAGTGGATGTTCCCCTCGTGCACTCAGATTTCCTGCCCTTGTTTTGGTCAGTATCCTAGAATTTGCTAGAAAAACTGTAGGAATTATGACTATTTCGCCTTAAATGTGACTACCTTTTTGCTGTTGCTTCTGTCCTGGTTCCTGAGTCCTTAGCGAATCAGTAACCAAAGTTTGGCTCATTTTTTTTTTTTTTTAAGGATTTTATTAATTTATTTGACAGAGATCACAAGTAGGCAGAGAGGCAGGCAGAGAGAGAGGAAGGGAAGGCTCAGTTCTTTAACAGCACTTCGAGTTAATTTTGGGAATTGATTGATTTCTTAATTATCTGAATACTTGTGGTTTTCAGATCCATTTAGGTTACAACAAAGCACCCATGCACCTGTGCTCCTATTTCCATACCTGACTAGATATAAGAGGTTTGCAACATTTTTAAAGTTAAGTTTGGGAGGTGGATGGTGGGCAAAACTTTCTCTTCCAAGCTCCATGGGTATTACCCACGAACTTGATTCTTCTTTCTTAATAAGAATAGTCTGTTGATTTGAAGTTTGGGGGTTTCAGGTTTATGGCTTCCAAGTCCTATGTCTTATACTAAAATCATGTTATCAACTAGGCAGGCAGATTAGTAGAGTATGCAGTCTTACTTTGTTCTTTATGTTCAAGCAGACACCTGCTAACATGTAAGCTTTTGGTGGATTGATCATAAATGTAGTCATTCTTTTCTGGTTGTAAAGTCCCTTTATTTCAGAATTGGGGAATGACCACAGCTTAGAGCTGAAAAGCATATCCAAGGCTGGTTGCTGAGAAGAACTGTGGTATCATTTCTTTTCCTTCTTTCTATATTAGCTTTGGGGGGAAATTACTGTCAATGAAATAGTGCAAGAAAGGAATAATATCCTTTAAAAGTTTTTGTTTGTTATTTTTATTGAGATGTATATAATTATATCAGATAAGAATAATTTTAGTGAAATGTATAAATCTTAAATTTTGACAAATTTATATACTGAGTTAAGACATAGAACATTTCCATCACTCTAGAGAATTCTCTTATGCTCCTTCCCAATCCCCAGTCCCCCAAAAGTCATCCTCTGTTCTTTTTAATCCCCCAAATTAGCTTTGCCTGTTTGCTTGTCCTTGAAATTCACATAAATGGAATCATACAGTATGGATTCTTTTGTGTCTGACTTCCCCTGACTCCCTCAACACATTGTCTTCAAGACTCATCTCTGTTCTTGCAGGTTTCAGTAGTTTATTCCTTTGTCATTGTTGTTCAGTCATTCTGTTGTATAAATATACTACAATTTGTTTATCTATTTTCCTGTTGACGGGTATCATCTTGTTTTTAGTTTTGGGCTCTTATGAATAAAGGTGCAATGAACCTTCTTGTACAATGTACTTTGTGGACATATGTTTTCATTTCTTTTGGGTGAACACCAAAGAGAGGAATTCAGGATTGTAAGTAATATTTGGCATTTTAGGCTTTCTAATTTTAACCATTCGAGTGGGTGTGTAGCATATCTCATTGTGGTTTTACTTTGCATTTCCTTGATGACTAATGATGAACATTTTTATACCTTTTTTTAATGAAATGTCTGTTCAAGTCTTTGCCCATGTTTATTGGGTTACTTGTTCATTTTTTAGAAATTACTCAATTCTAGGAATTTTTTATATAGCTTGAATACATATATTTTGTCAAATATATGTATATTTAGTGTTACATTTTGTGTCTTCTCTTGTCCTTTTATCTTTATCCTTTTTACTTTATTCTGCAGTAGTTGCTCTAGGGACTACAGTGTACATACCTAACTGACTATACTATATCTTGAATGAATACAATACCTCTCTATAATGTAAGATGGTTACACCAGCATAATTCCATTTGCCTTCCCTGTCCTTTTTTCAATTGCTGTCATCTAATTTGCTACAACATATGTTACAGATCCCAAAAGACAATGTTTTTATTTTTATTTATTTTTTTTATTTTTATTTATTTATTTAAGTTTTTTTCGAAGATTTCATTTATATATTTGAGAGGGAGAGAAAGCAGGAGCAGGGGCAGAGGAAGAGGGAGAAACAGACTTCTTACTGAGCAGGGAGCCAAACCTGGTGCTCCATCCCAGGACCCTGGGATGGTAACCTGAGCCAAAGGCAGACGCTTAATAACTGAGCCACCCAGGCGCCCTCCAAGACAATGTTCTTAACTTTACTTTAAACAAATGCCTTTCAAAGAAATTAGGGGAAAACCAGTATTAAATATTTGCCCACTCATTTACCATATCAGGCACTTTCCAGACTTTTCTGTAGAACCAGATTTTCCGTTTTCAAACTATCATTCCACTTGGGCCTGAAGAACTTGGTTTAGCATTTCTCACAAATATAGCTCTACTGGCAGTGGATTCTCTTGGCTTTAATTTATATGAAAATGTCTTTATTTCCTTTTTTTTTTTTTTTGGAAGGCTATTATTACTGGATATATGTAATTCTAGGTTGCTAGACTTTTTTAGAAGCAGAATTGCATCGTTCTTTTGAAAAGTCAGCCATCACTTTTCTTGTTGCACCTTGATATAGTGTTCCTGCTTTAAGGGTATTTTTTTTCTCTTTGTTTTTCAGAATTTGTTACTATATGCCAATAATGTATGGCCATTTTTCCTTCAGGTATTTTTTTCCTGCTCCAGTTTTCTTCTTTGGAGACTGTCTTATGTATATGTTTGGCCCCTTGATACTGTCCTATAGGTAAGTAGTACTCTGTTTAGTTTCTTCTTCATTTTTTCTTTTGCTTTATTTTAGATAATTTCTTCATGTGCTAAATCACCACATTAGGGCTCACTCAGAGAGAATTTCTATTAACTGATGTGTTTCCTGAATATAGGTCATACCATCTTATTTCTTTGTCTATCTCATACTGTTTTGTTTAAAATCAGTAATTTTATTTTATTTTATTTTTTTATTTGAGAGAGAGAGAGTAAGAGAGAGCATGAGAGGGGAGAAGGTCAGAGGAGAAGCAGACTCCCCATGGAGCTGGGAGTGCGATGTGGGACTAGATCCCTGGATTCCAGGATCATGACGTGAACCAAAGGCAGTTGCTTAACCAACTGAGCCACCCAGGCACCCTAAAATCAGTAATTTTAGAAAATATAGTAAAACTCTAGATTCTGATAGCCCCCCCCCATTTGTTTTTGTAACTTACCTGGAGTTAATCAGCAGAATCTGTCTCCTCATGATGTCAGGCAGTTATTCTCTTCTTTTATTTCTTTTTTAAAAGATTTTATTTATTTGAAGAGAGAGACAGTGAGAGAAGGAACACAAGCAGGGGGAGTGGGAGAAGGAGATGCAGGCTTCCCGCTGAGCAGAGAGCCCCATGTGGGGCTCTGTTCTAGGACCCCGGGATCATGACCCGAGCCAAAGGCAGATGCTTAATGACTGAGCCACCCAGACACCCCTCTTCTTTTCATTTTTATTCTTTCATTTTGTTAGCCTGGCTTCCTGGGTGTTGCAAGGTGGTGAACCAATGATTAGTCAGAGGTTGTGCTCAAACACCTCAAGCCATCAGAGCTTCTACCCTCTCCTGATGGATCTGGTTGTCCATCAAGAGCATGTTCAAAGTCAGACAGTTTTTAAGTCTGCCCTGTGTTTTACTTTGTAGGGGCCCTCTTGGGTCCCCCCTGTGTGTGTATGCAGCATCCTGCTCAGCTGGGGGTCTTATCCAGGCCCTCTATCATGCTCTCATTCCCAGGATCTCCCGGGATCTTTAAATTTCTGGTTAATCTGTTACTCCCCCCCACCAACTGTGGCTGCATCCCCAGGCTAAAAGAACTGAGGGGTTCTCCACTTATTTCCGGCTTCTCTTGCACTTTTACGTATAATCCCACTGGGCACAAGTGAGCCTCTCCAGTAGGAAAGCTGCTGGTTTCCCAGCCAGCCCTGCCCTGTTCTGGTAGAATGGTGAAGCTGCCAGAGATGGAGGGATGGTGGGAGCAGCCCCAGGCAAGAAGGCCACAGAGTTACACTCTTTGTACCCAAAATTTGTCAATTTTTTTGTAAGTAAGTACTTCTCAATTGTTGTTTGCCTTTGCTTAGTTTCCAAAGCCCTGAAATGGCTGTTTTTGACAATTTTATCCCATGTTATAGTTGTTCCTTGGAGAGACTTTTTGGTGACTTCTTTATTTTATCATAGTCAGAAGTCTTGCCCTGATAGATATATTTTGACAAAGAAAAGGAGAGACAGAAGACAAAGGCCCTAGCAGGAGGAAGCTACCCAGAACAGATTCCCTGCAACTGGTAAACCTGTATCCAGACCACCAAGGTGTTGGTTCAAGGAGGTGTAGCAATTCAGTGTCCCTGAATGGAGTTATTTTTAACCAAATGACTCAAAGGTGAAATATGTTTAATGATATACATAATTACTGCAATAAGAGAAATACAAATGATGAAGAATTCACAGCAAAATATATGATTACTCACAGAAAAATACATATTTATTAACACCTTTCATAGCCTAGAAACTTCAGATTTTCTTTGTTGTGAGATTGATTATAGATCCTAGAAGGCAATCAGTATCAACGTTTTCTCTTGCTACTTCACATAGTGATAGTTGACATCCTTCTAACTCATTCTTGTTAAACAGTGAGTGTTCTGTCTCTTGCTCCCTCCTTTCTGTGTGATATTAGAGACATAAGAAAGTTGGGGCGCCTGGGTGGCTCAGTGGCCTGGGCCTCTGCCTTCAGCTCGGGTTGTGATCCCGGGGTCTTGGGATCGAGCCCCGCATTGGGCTCTCTGCTAGGTAGGGAGCCTGCTTCCCTATCTCTCTCTGCCTGCCTGTGATCTCTCTGTCAAATAAATGGATTAAATCTTTTAAAAAAAAGAAAAAAGAAAGTTCTTCCCTTCACCTCTGCTCCAACCCTCTCACACCTTTAGCAGGACCTCAGATTCCCTTAACTAGGAGCAGAGCCCCTTCCCTCAATAATCGAGGAAAGGCAGGTAATACTAAGGAGTGATCACTTTTCAACCCATTGCCAGGTGTTTGGAGCACAGCCTTGCCAACTTATGAAGAAAGGAGTTTGTGGGAAACCCAAGTTTCTGGCCCTGAGAAGTTAGAAAAGAGAAGGCATGCCTCCTGGGCAGCAGGAAGCTGGGGCTGTTTAGTGGGAGGCTTCTTCCTTACATCACCCTGCTCACCTTCCTCCAGGCTCTGGCAAACAGGGCTGCTGCCCTGGGTGTCTAGGCCTGTGTGGAAATCCCCGCCCTAGGGCATCTGAGGAGAGCACCTGGGCCCCAGGGGCCTGTGGGGAGGGGGAGGGGTGCCAGCCACTCCCAAATATTTCCTCCTGCGCATTGACCAGTAGTTGAGTCATCTAAAGACCTTACTGCTTTTCACTAAACTTCTCCTGTAACAAGTTTTTCAGGGCTCAAGAACTGTACTCATCAAGCTTCACCTTTTGTTATTTGTGTGTTTTGTTTCCACCAGATTTCAGGTTGGGGCCCAGTGACATTTCATTTTCTACTATTTATCTTTCTATCCCTCTTTCCCTATATCTTGGCAGGCCCAGCTAACATGAACTCATCAGATCAATTTTAATGGTTGCTCCAAATAGAATACAAAATATTCTGGAAATTCTCTAATGCAGAGTTTCTCAGTCTTAGCTGCTTATTAGACTCACCAGAGGAGTTTTTAAAACATGTGGTGCCCAGGCTGAGCTTGAGCCCAGTGAAATCAGACTCTAGTGATGGCATGCAGGTGGCTTATGTTAAGAAACAGAAGTCCTGTAGTCCTGCCTTACCCTGACTTATGCGATCTGTGGTTTCACTTTAGCACTTTCAGTAACCTGTGGCCAACTGTGGTCCCTGAAGCAGAGAATCCTCCTGACAATCATGGAATCACGGGCAGGCACTAACTAGTAGCCTGATGCTACGTCACAGTGCCTTACATCATTCACCTCACCTGTTCTCATCACGTAGCTATTTTATCATCTCACATCATCACAAGAAGAAAAAGAGTAAGTAAAATAGGGTATTTTGAGACAGAGCACATTCATGTAACTTTTATTATAGTATATTTTTATAATTTTCTATTTTGTTATTAGTTATTGTTGTTAATCTCTTAGTGTGCCTGATTTATAAATTTCACTTTATTATGGATATAAATGCATAAACAAAAGATAGTATATTATAGGGTTCAGTGCTGTCTGTGGTTTTAGGCCTCCACTGGGGGTCTTGGAATGTATACCCCTGGGATAAGAGGGATCTCCTGTACCTTTATGTAGTACACAAATATTTGTCTTTACTTTTTTGTCTTAAACCAACATTTACCACATCCTTAAGGGACACATTGTCATATTCGTTGGCAGAAATTATAGCGAAGCAGAAACTTAATCATTTCATGATTTTATTGCAGTGTCAATACTTCTGAGGTCATGTTGGCAAAATGCCCCTCAGTGTCCTTTATTCAGTAGCCACTTTGGTGGCTGACAGCCTCAGCGACTTGCCTCATGAGAGCAAATAAAAAAAACCCAAACCTGTAGATATGAAACATGTCAGATTTCAAAGACTGCTGGCCCATTGTGTAAAACGCAGTGACACATTTGTACAAATATTTACCTTCACCTTTCCTGGAGTCTTTGTTCTCATTTAAACACCAAATGGCCATTGACTTCTTTTCAAAGGGAAAAAGGAAAGCGGTAAATCTTTCACTACCTTTTTTGTAAGACCTTTTTGAGAATTTAGATTTCCTATTCTTGCTTTTCAAGATGACTTGATTGTCTCTATTTCAACCTCTGTGGTTTGTTTCTCTAACTCAAAGGCAGATGAAGCTTCCTTTTGGCCATGGGTAGAAAGTTGGTTGAAAAAAGCCCAGCAAACATCTGCCACAAACTTTTGGATCCCAAACTAGCACAAAACAAAATTTGAGTCTTTTCCTTTTAATGAGAAGCTAAGTGGAGGAATGAGTATACTTTTTGAGGACCTAGAGGAATGTTTTCGGCACTGAATCCTCTGGTGCTTAGCAAGGTGTTGGCAGATGGTACAAGGCCATGGATGATTGTCAAAAGCCTGAAACTTTGTGCTTGATGGAGCCCTCTTCTCTTTTCCATCCATCCACCTTTGGGTTATGGGCCTAGCACACTTCTGCACCATTTTGCTCACACTCCCTTCTGTTTTTAATAGTGATGGTGTATTAGAGGGCTAGTGATCAGGAAATTTCCTAGTCAGGAGAGAGGTGAGAGGCAAGACTGCATCATTCACTAGAATTGTAGCAATTCCTTTTTAGAATTTTTTTCTTTTTTGAGGAGAACGGAAATTGCTTGTTTTCTTAAAGAAAGACTCAGAGTGATTTCTAGATGAGTAAAACTTTTTTTTTAAAGACTAGAGTTTAATAACTCCCGAGGATTCCTGTTGGGCTTGTAATCCTAGAAGATAATATATTCAGGTATATTTAAAGCAAAAACATATTTTCAAGACTCAAGACTTCTCCTCCAAGTTTTCCCATATTTTACAAGTTTGTCAGGTATGTTTCTATACTCATGAGAAAGAGTAAATGACAGCTTGACATAGAAGGTTCAGAAGGGCCGCTGCATAGAATATGAAGGTTGTGCACTGCAGATGCCCAGGGGGCCCCCTTACTGAGACTATATGGTGAGCAGTATTCCCTGGAATTGTGAATTTGGTGGTCCTGAGAAAGAGACTGGCCTTCATGCCAATCATTGTATGTAAAGTCAATTCCTGCCTGTGATTTTTAGTTGACTATACTTAATTTATTCAATGATTTCATTTTATAGTCTGGCCTATATATTGCTAATTTCATCCATTTTAGGGGAGATAGCATAGGTACAGAAGGAAAATCTACTGATATAGTGAAAAAAAAAAAGATGCTCCAATAACATATACATCATTCTTTGGGCAGTAAAATTCCTAGGAGGAAGAGTCAGAGGGTACCTTCAGTCATTGTTTCAATTTGTTCTCTTCTAGTCAATGGCACAGTAGCCAAGGAGATTATATGTATAGCTAGTTTTCCTAGCAGAGGTCAGAAATGCAATTTGCCTCATAGAATAACATCAGCCTAGAATTATTATTATTACTATGATTTTCTCCTGGTTCATCCTGTCATTTCCATTGTAAAATATTAGCTCACTACTACCCAAGTGTCATAGGAAAGTGGAGGAATGTCTTGGCTTGGACGTCTGGGTTGAGCATCATTTGGCATTGTCAGAGTGAGGGTTGTCTCTTAGCCCAGGCGCCTAGACATCATGTGGTTCTGAAATCTGGGTGCCCCTTGGACACTCCCAGAGGTACCTCTGGAGAAGAGATATTTCACCCAGGGCACAGCCAACTTGGGATGATGTAGATATGGAGGGTGTTGGGCTTTTAGGAAGTGAGAAGATGATTCTTAGGCTAATGGGCTATCTTTGGGTTCATTTCTGGAAGAGTGTTTGCTAGATTGTTATCCCAGTTCAAACTGAGTGTTTGAGAACATTTATTCTTATATCTCATGATTTATAAATATCTACAATATCCAGCGGAGTAGACTAGGTGCAGAATAGAATGTAAGACACAAGTTTTCCCCATTCCAGGAATTGCAGTCTTACTGAGGAAAAAAATGTGTCCATGGAAGTGTTAAAATAGCACTGTATTGGAGCATGTCCGCAGGGCTGGAGTGATCAGAGAGGTGCTGGGGAGGGAATAGGACTTGAATTGGGCATTGAAACTACAGAACATAGTTCTCCCCTAGAGGGAGGGGAGGGAAGAACATACTCTGTGTTGTGGTAGACGGCAATCACTTGGACCAAAGCTGAGGTTCAGAGTTTCACACCAAGAAACTAGAATCATTGTATTCATTTGACTTCTATACCTGTGTCCAGGAGTTAGCTGCTGGTGTGCCTTCAGGTGTGGCAAGGTTTTGAACTTTTGCTAGAATTTGTCCTCAGACTCATAGTCAGTCCATCCCAGTGTGTTGGCTCAGCACTGTACCAAAGGCTAGATTCTCTGGAGCATAAATGACAAGAGGCAGAATGACAGAGCAGGACACTGGGGAGCTGTTTTTACTCTTTGTTAGAAGTGTTGCTCATAGCTTCTTGCTCCCCATTTGTCTTGGCCTTATTTCTTTTTGAGTTCTGTGCCTGTGTGTGGGCTGGAGAAAATTTGTGCTGTTGCTTTGTTGATTTCCTCCTCCTGCAGAAGAAAGCATAAATTGGAGTTCAGGATAGCTCCCTGGATTATTCTGCAGCTTTAGCTCAAAAAGCCATGCTGTCTCCTCAAGGATGATGCCCTATCTGGCCCTTATAGAGCAGGGCTTACATATGACTTGCCTGAGAATCTTGTTTAAAAGGTCCTGATCCATGAAGTCTGAGATTTATCCCAATATAATGTGTTTTTATTAAGTCCTGACATGATGGCAATGCTGATGTTGGAAGACACACTTAGCAGCAAGCCCCAGACCAGACTGTCGCACAAATGCTACGGTGGCAGAGTGGCCCGGGAAGGTTGGGTGTAGGAAGGAATGAGATGGAGTGGAAATACTTTTCATGTGAGATTCTAGCCACCCAGCTCCCACATAGACTTGACAATGAGTCATGGCCACTAGCCACCCAGACCCTTGCTTCTCATTCAAAGGCATTTCCCTAGAACGTGCCTACACTGAAGATCCAGCAATACCACATCTTTTCCATCAGAAGTCTAATGAAGAGGCTTATGACTTTCCAGCAGTGAAAAAGGCAGGGGTAAGCTGAATGCTCATTTGGATTTGCTTTTTTTCCTCACCAGTCGCATTGTATATTGGAAGGTGAATCTGGTGGTTCTTCCACTCTCTTCAACCCCCAGTGGGCGTTTATTGCATAGATGCTCTGGGCCTAACACTGTGCTAAGTATGTGGATCTCTGATGAAGAGCGAAAAGTAGTCTCTGCTTCTAGGGACTTCCTGTATTATTGAGAAGAAGAAAACAGAACACTTAAAAGCAATGAAAGAAACACACGAAAGAGCCGGGATATAATTATGTGTTAAATTGAATATAACCAAGTGCCAAACCTATGACCCAAACAGTAAGTGCTGTGAAAAGTCAGGGAGGTTTAGATGCTGGCTTAGCACTCTCAAACCAGAGTCACAGTTTTTAAATTGAGATCTCTGTTGTTTGAATTGTGTTGGGGTTTTAGAAATACTGTGTATCCAGAATTTGGAGCTACTAGGTGGGAAAGGGAAAGACAGAGTCCAGCACAGAAACACAGTTCATTTGTTTCAGGTAGTAAGAGCTCCACAATGAGTGCAAATCATATCTCCTACTCCCCAGACCTTCCCATCCCTCCAGTGAATGAAACCGCCTCTAGATAGTGAGATCATGGTTACATTGTGCTGAGTCTGGACACTCCCACAGCTTGTAGAGGATTCAGACCTAAAGTGAATTCTTTCCATAGAGCATGAATAATGATGAGGCTTAATGGGGAAGGCCATCTCAGGATCTCAGTGCAGATACCTTATAGCTTATACATGGGGAGGACAAAGGGAGAAGGGGCTGGGAAAGGCCCTCAAAGGCAGAGAGGGACGCCTATCTTTTATCTTGTCCATGAAAGCCCTGGGGAAGAACAATGTCATTCAGTGCTTATACCACACTGTAAACTCTTTTATAAACATCAACTGGTAAAGTCACATGGCATCTCTAGATAGCAAATGTATTTTGGTCTTCCTTTATTTCTGAGAGTGAATTATAGGTACAGAGCCTATATATGTGTCTGGCAGAAACACTAATTCGTGTATCCCTTGGCCTGCCAAACTGGGAGGACAGGCCAATCCCAACATGGCAGGCATACCAGGTGGCTTAGCTGTGTCATATGTAAACCATGCTCTAGTCTTCCATTCCTCGCAGTCTAAGGAGCAAGTAACAGGTTCTCTGAGTTGTCCCATGGAACATCCCTCTCCTAGCTAGGACTGGAGGAGAAGATAACACCTCCCCACCTCCCTGCACTCGTAAGGGGTTAGGAGACTCACTCCGAGTTCACTTCAAAGAGTTCCTCCTCAGGTGCTCTCTCCTCTCTACACTGTGCCTTATTTTTATATCCTTTTCTGGCCAAGTAGCCCAAGAGTCACAGGATCTCTTGTTGAATGTTTCCTGCATGGATTTTCCATATGGAGTCTGTTTCATGCTCACTCTGGTATCTGAGACCTATTGTGGTGGTGCCTCAGGCCAGACTGAGGCAGGGAGAGTGTTTCTGTAAATCTTGGATCACACCAGCAGCTGTTTTCCATTGATGGGAAAAGGCTGATAGGAAATTGCCAAAATTTATCATTAGGCTGAACTTGTAAGAAACTCTTTTCCTTTGCTGGTCTTACCTTCTCTATCAGGAGTGTTTGGAGGCCCAACAGTTTCCAATTGGAAGCCCGTAGGCCAAATCTGGCTCACAGATGCATTTTTTTTTAAGTGGGTCTTGTGGTTTATAAAATTCTGGATTAGTTTTTAATATTTTTAAATGAGTGTATTTTTATATAAAAATTGGAATTTCTGGCTTCTTTTGAAAAAAACCAAAGAGCTGGCAACCTTGGGTCCATGCTACTGCTTGGAAACGTTAAATAGGCTGTGGAACAACCCTGTGTTCTTTACTTGGTCCCCACCACCCTTGGTTCACTGTGCACATTTCTTCACTAATTCAGCCTCTGTGAGCATTTGAGGTTTTGACCTTGATTAGTCACAATTACTCAGTCACAGACTGCATTTATTTCATCTTGATATTATGAGTGGTATGCCTTAGGCAGAGAAGTCAGTGTAGGTTTGATTAGGAGTGAGTGGTTAAGGAAAACTAGAATGCTTATTTTGACACAGCTCAGAAATTCTCCAAACTGGAGGCAGAGAAGTAATTTATGAGTGCATCTCAGACCATCTGTGGAAAAGGACTGGTTTATTTGTTTTTTACTTTCCAGTACATCAGACCTGTACTTTTGTGAAATACAATATATATGAATTCCTAGAAAAATAAAGGGACTGGAAGAGGTAAAATACAAGCCAAAATTTATTGTTAGATTCTACAAACATTAAAATTATTTTAATAAACATGTTCAGAATAAACATAATGTGGGAAAAAATAATTACAAAGCTTGTGTTGTCCACTTAATTGTGTGTACATAAGCTATAACTACAGAGAACCAGTGTTATATTCATAGCTTCCTCTCACTCTGCAGTTATAAACTAATGGAAAGTTATGAATGGAATAACAGTTTCCCATATTCACATATATGTGACATATATATGTGACATATATTCACATGCATGTGAATATGGGAATATGGGAAACACATATAGACACATATTCAGTGTCTATATGCACACTTCTTTTTTTAGAGATTTATTCATTTATTAGAGAGAGAGAGGAGTGGAGGGGAGGGACAGAAGGAGAAGGAGAGAGAATCTTCAAGTAGATTCCCCACTGAGCATGGAGCCTGCTGGGGGACTGAGCCCCCGGACCCTGAGATCATGACTCAAGACGAAATCAAGAGTTGGATGATTAACCAACTGAAGCCATCCAGGTGCCCCTATCTTCATGCTTTTAACAAGACCATGTATATTAATATTTAATATTTTAATGCAATAATTAAGCATGTTTCTTGCTTGTTAATTTAGCTAGTATAGTTGAGTTGGCAGTGACATTACTCATGGGGGGAAGATGTTCCTGTGTTTTGTTTCAGCAACATGTACAGTAGAGAATCTAGTCTCACAGAGATATTTTGACATGAATAGGACATGAACAAATTTGTTTTTTTCCTTTTTTAAAAAATGTATTTTATTTATTTATTTTTGAGAGAGAGAGAGAGATCACAAGTAGGCAGAATGACAGGCAGAGGGAGAGGGAGAAGCAGGCTCCCCACTGAGCAGGGAGCCCAGTGTGGCACTTGATCCCAGGACTCTGGGATCATGACCTGAGCTGAAGGCAGACACTTATCCAACTGAGCCAACCTGGGGCCCCAACAAATTTGTTTCTTGACATGAATAAATTTTAAAGTAACTTCTTGACATGAATAAATTTTAAAGTAACTTCTTGACATGAACAAATTTTAATGTAACTGCAGCAAACTCAGGATATTCATTTTTACTTTTCTCCAGTATGAATCAAATAACACAGTATTTCCAAAGTTGATTTTAATCCTTCATTAGTAGAAAATTTGGACACTTTATCCTATAAAGTTAAGATTATAATTAATTTGGGATGCCTGGGTGGCTCAGTTGGTTAAGCGGCTGCCTTCGGCTTAGGTCATGATCCCAGTGTCCTGGGATCGAGTCTCACATCGGGCTCCTTGCTCAGCAGGGAGCCTGCTTCTCCCTCTGCCTCTGCCTGCCACTCTGTCTGCCTGTGCTCGCTCTCTCTCTCTCTCTCTGACAAATAAATAAAATCTTTAAAAAAAATAAAAATAAAAGATTATAATTAATTTAACTTTCAATGAAAGAAATGGATTCTGGGTCCATGGATTTCCTGTGTATGAATATTCTTACAGTGGGAAGTAAATTCAAGGCCTTCTACAGAATTTTTAAGATGTATGTCAGTAACTTTGTAGATATGTAATTTCAATATCACCTGCCTTATTATTAATTATTATTAAATTATGAGACTATTGATACCTGTAGAAACTGTTTCCCTAAGCTCCTGAACTTTTCTTTTTGCTCTTTGATCTTACCTGCCATTGAAAACCTGTCACATCCTTTATTTGAAGGGAAGATTAAGATCTTTAAAAATATAAAAAGTATCAAACAAATTAGCATGACAGACTGATTTGTATCTTTGAAATGTTGAAACCCGTTCTGATCTTGCAGAAACACAATAGATTTGTTCAGTAGTTCAGATATTCCTAATGGAACTTTGTGACAATCGTATCTTAGTAGTTGTTTATAATCAGCTTCCACATTATTACAAATGAAGAATGATTTCAGATTTGGTGCATTAACTTTTATGTAATTTATGGTGTGCACTAAGCGCACTTTGTAGTTCAGCCAACATTTCAGTTTTGTTTTGTGGTAAGACTCTTGATGAAGGAAGCATTCCCTTCATTTACATTGTGGCACAGCTATTCCAGAATGCTTTCCTGTTATTCTATGTACTGTGCCATCAGTATATACTCCTGAAATTTCAAGTCCATGCCACATTTGTTGGTTAATCCTGCATTGTTCTATGTAGTGTAGAACTGGTTGTTTTTGAAAATGAAACTTAAAAAACAGTTCTACCTTTGTATCACCATCATGCTCAAATTGCCCATATATTCAGGAATTGCCATTTTAGTAGTATTTATACACCTGTCTAGTTGCAATGAAAATTGTCTTACTGGCTTTATTTTATAATTGATTCTGCATAATATTAAGCTTTAGTATTTGCAAATGGCATTTGGAAGATGGCAGTTGAGCTGTCTTGTCTGATGAGATTCTTTCAACATTTCCAAGAAAACATCTTTGATACAGTCTCTCATTAATATTTTGGCACATATAAGTAGGACTTAGGCTTAGCAACTCGAAGTATTTTATAAGAAGCCAACAAAGCACATTAATTTCTTCTGGCTTTTTAATATAATATTCTTTTTTGAAAAAAATATTCTTTTGGTTTTGAATGTACTTTTTATAGTTTAGATAAAAATATTCATTGGGCCTTAATAGTTTTATTGACTGGAACATCTCTTCAGAAAACACACTGTCATTTTAGCTCTTAAGTATCAATTATGGCTATGGCTACAAAACGAAATTCAGTATATGGAGGATCATACTTCCAAGTAAGACTGGTACAGCATTTTGATCTCTGCTTCTTAGGAGTGTTGTTCTTTACTATCATTTAGTTAACATTATGTTTGCAATCAGCATAGGTTGATCTGTTCTAGACACAAATGTTCACTGAAGCTTTTTGTTTTTTAATCTGTATATTGTGGTTAAAATTAATACAGATTTCCCCTGCTATCCAGAAGTAGAATGTTCCTGTGAAACCTTTCGTAAGCCAAAACAGCATCAGGTAAAGAAGCAATTACCATTAATTTATGTGGAAACATTTTTTGACATTCCCAGACTGAAAAATTGAGGTTTCTCTGATACTTTAGGATACATCTTACTAATTAATGAATGCACAAAATAAATGAAAATAAAGCACAGATGCTCACGGACACTGCTCAGGGCTTTGGCAGTGTGGTGCTGAGATGCTGAGTGTGGTTCTCAGGGAAAGAGCTTTTTGGAGGGGCTACTCTCACTGTATGGGATGTGTGCTCTTTTAGAATAGCTTGCTGCGAAACAAATGCTGAATGCTATTTTTCCTTTTCGCCTTTTTTCATAAAAGCAAAAATCCTCTTTGGATTTCTGGTTAGTGAAAATAGGTGCTAATGTAGACTTTTTGTAAAAGCAAAGTGGTGTCCTGTGCACTTTAGAAAAGTGAGGGATAGCCATCATGCCAGTTTCAGATTCCTAATAGAGCTAGTGATGTTAAAAGTCAATTTGAAGCAGGTTTGGTTAAAATGAAAACTATGAAAGTGAGCTCAAAAAGCACATGTCATGAAGTTATGTTATATACAATTAGTAGGCAGCTTGTGTTATATGTGATTTACTGGGAAAGTTCACTGACATCCAAGCAGGTTCAGTGAGATGAGTCAGGGAATATGAAATTGCTATGGAAGTTTCTACATGCTTACTCTCACGTTCTCTTATTATTTTTTCATGGACCCATAACAAATGGCTTGTGGATTGTCACTGATCCATGGACAACATTTTGTGTAGCACGAAAATAGATCCTCCAAAACCTTACGAAGCTGTCATAAGTTCTCTAAAGTTTGCTTAGAGTTACTGGATTGATAAGCTACTCCTCTCACTTATAAAATAAGATTAGGGTTGACATTTGGCTGTGTATATCAAAACAAAGCAAATAATGTGACTTATACAAGTTAGCAGTAATTTTAAAGGTATCTGGGGTGAGTTGTATAGTCACTGATCCTTTGTGTCAGGAACTCAGTCTTCTTCTCTCTTATTGTTTCACTACACATGGCTTTCTTTTTCATTGTACCTCATGATTCAGGATGGCTACTGGGACTCCAGCCATTATGCCCACATTCCAGCCAGGGAACAGGATGGGAGAGGGAGAGCTTGGAAGAGCCTTTTAAGGCACTCTCTGGAATTTGCGTGTATTGTTTCCACATAGTTTTCATTGACAAGAGCTAAACTGAGTTGTAAAACAAGCCATACCAAGTTGCAAGAAATTTTCTGAAATGTAATAATTATTCCAGGAAGTTGTGTTCACCTAGATACCTTCAGAACATTAGGATATCAGGTAGAAAAGAATGTCAGGATTACATTAGGTGGCACAAACTGTTACAAATTTTTAGCCTATGAGATAGTGTGATTTGCCCCTTTCAGTGGTAGGATTTACCCAGGGTCTATAAAGGTTTATCCAATGTAGAATTTTATAACTGACTTGTATTTTTAAACAACCTCATACTCAATGTGTGCAGAATTCTAAACCGGATGCTAGATTGGTACAAATATTTTCTGAATAAAAATATGTACAGCTGAGGCAAGAGATACCCTTATAGCCAAGATTCAAAACCTGCAGCTGGATATAGTCTATGAGAGGAGCTGTGGATATGGCAGTGGACAAGGCAGTATCTGTCATCACAGAGTTTACAGTCTAGCAAAGGAGATAACAAGTAGATAATGGCAGTATGGTATGAAAGGGGCACTGAAGGGTACTGTCAGAGTGATTTCAGAGCAGACTAGAAGACTTCCAGTTGGAACCAGATTCAGTCCATTCTTGTGGAAGTAGTATGTCCTGCAGATGTTCTCCTGCTTAGCTAAAAATTACTTGAGGCCAGATGGACTGCCACTAGATATGTTAACCTAGTGTTGCCAGTTTGCTTCCCCTAAACTCTGCTTATTAAGTCTAGATAGGAATACCCATTGTTGGAGAAACCTCAGGTCTTAGAATCCTAGAAAGGAGCTTCTCTATAGCACCACACTGGGAACAAGAATTTCTCTCTTTCTGTAAAATTTGCTTAAAAAGAAGCTTTAAAAAAAAAAGCCCCAAACTTGAATGAATGTGCTTTTAGCAATAGAATCTATTTAAAAAATGTGTCCATTTGCTGAAATGTGGGGGTATTGGGCAAATACGTACACCCTTGTGTATAGATATAGATATGTAAATATTCTTGCATATTTTACTTTAGACTTATTTCTTTGTGGCCAAGAGACTGATGGTGAGGTCATCAGACTCCAAGCAGCAGAAACACAGCTCCCTTATATATCCACTTACCTGCTTATCCCAACAGGGACTTTCCAGGTGTTTCAAACTTTTGTTTTCCATAGATCTTATCTTGTTTTCTTTCAGAGATTTCATTCCATTCTCATATGGTGAGATCTCTTCAGATTGCTCTTTTTTGAAATCTGCCTCAGAAGAAAACTATTATGGAATCTTGTATTTGTGGAACTATCTAATGTATCTTTCATAAAGTCTTTCTGAGTCATCTCAGCAAAATTCATTTGCTTTCCCAATGTCAGTCTCAGGGCAACTGGTTTTTCCTGCTTTCTTGGAATTTCTGTCAGATTAGGTGCAACAGTTATCCATGGACACATGTGTCGGTTTTTCCACTCCCCAGCCAGCTTCTCGGTTATATCTTTTGAGAAAGTCAGTGTCTTACTGATATTCTCCACTTTATTACATTTTATGTCTTTAGTCCCAATCTCCCACATTAATATATAGAATCCCTAACCCCCAATGTGATTGTATTTAGAGACACGGCCTTTAAAGAGTCAGTTAGGTTTAAGTGAAGTGTTCAGGGTGGGCTCCTAATCAGGAGGAAGAGATACAAGATCTCAGGCTCTCTCTCTCTCTCTCTCAGCATGCAGAGAGAAGGTCATGGGAGGACACATCTAGGTGTTAGACACTTGCAAGCATGGAAGAGAAGGCTTGCCAGAAACCAACTTTTTTGATACCTTGTTTTTGGACTTGTAGCATCCAGAACTGTGGGGGGACTTAAAGAAATTCCCATTGTTTAAGCCCCCCAGTCTGTAATATTTTGTAATGGCAGTTCTAGCAGACTATACATTACCTAACATGTAGTATTTAGCATATAATTTCTAGTCAATAGATATTTTACTTATTTCTTACTGCATGTGATTATTTTTGTGGGGAAGAACTTAGTGTTATAATTATCTTACTTGTATTAGAGAAGTCATTTCTAAGAGTTTATTTAAAATGCCTCTCCCCAACATCTTAATACACACACACACACACACAGATACATGCATGCATGTGCTTGGCATTCGCCATTTTGAGTGCACAGAAAGGCCACTAAATTTGCTTTTGCATCAGATAAATTGTCTAATTTCAAACTGTTGATAGACAGGAGATATTAAAGAACAGAATTTTTTCCTTAGGATCCTCCTCCTTGCAAGATACTTGTCATCCTAGTTTATTATTTCCCCCAAGGCCCATTTTTTGATATCTGAGTCCTTAACTTTTTGCTCAGTTGTTTGTCAGTAGCACCTATCCAGATAGGCTGCTGTGGAGGAAGGGGAAAGGGGGTATTTAAACATTCATTCACTTATTTATTCACTCAATCATTTAGAACACTTTTAGAGATTTCCTATTGCTAAACACTATTCTGAGAGCTGTAATAAATATAGGGGTCAAGAGAGGAAGTCCCTACTTTTATGTTTATAGTCTAGTGCTGGAAGATTCAGGCTATGTACATGTGAACAAACAAATAAGATGATTTTATTTTTTATATTTTTTATTCTGGTGAAATAAATATAACATAAAAATTTATGATTTTAATCATTTAGAGCATTCCATGCCATTAAATACTATCATAATATTTTTTAATCCCTTCTTTTTAAAACAATTTTTTAATTTGAGTGTAATTGACACACAGTATTACATTGGTTTCAGGTATACAACGTAGTGATTCAACTTCCCTATACATTATGCTGGGCTTGCCATAAGAGTCATTGCTGTCAGTCATCATGTAATGCTATGACAATATCATTGACTATAGTTCTTATCCTGTGCCTTTTATTCCCATGACTTATTCCTTCCATAACTGGAAGCCTATATCTCCCACTCCTTTTCATTCATTTTGCCCATCCTCCATCCCCCTTCCTTCTGGCAAGCATCAGTTTGTTCTATTTATAGATCTGATTCTGCTCTTATTCATTTGTTTTGTTTTTTAGATTGCACATATGAGTGAAATCATATATTTGTCTTTCTCTAACTTATTTCACTTAACATAATACCCTCCAGGTCCATGTTGTCATAAATGGCAAGATCTCAGCCGTTTTTATGGCCTTGTAGTATTTCATTGTATGTCTGTATGTATGTACACACACACACTTGTACATACCTACATACACACATGCACACATCTTCCTTTAAAAAGGGATTTGGAGATATCTGAGCATCTTGTGGAAAGGTATATTCTAATACATGATGATTGAAAGACAAAGCTATCTGAATTTCCTAATTAACTACGGTCAGTTCTATTCTAAGAAATGCAGATAACATTGCTTAACTTAAAAATTGCTAGTACTTTTTATTGGACTTATGAAAAAAGTTAGATGCTAAAAATTCATGGTAGAATGGATGAGGGTAATAGGTTAAGGGCTTAATCTAAGCTTGTGAATTTAGTATGAGTATAAGTTTGAGCTCCAACACTATGAATGAACATACATTGCCACCTTATTGCTTTATCTTATAAGGTCCAGCCTGCTCATCCATTGTTCAGAGAATATGATGCACATTATTTTGTCCTGTTTCTGTTATTCAGGAACACACTAAGAGTGAAATAAGTCAGCATTTATAAAAGTTTTGAGAAATATGCAATCTCTAGCATTTGGTAATTTTCCTTATTTTCTGAAACATACACTCAAACACCCTAGAAACAACCAAGTAGTATCAAATTATTGAACTAATCAAATTATCTGGGCAGCTATCTCATCTCCCTACTTACTAAGTCTAAATAGAAAAAGTGACTCAGTGAGAGCATTGCATATAGACATATCTGGGAAAACCACATAGAGGGAGAAAATACACCTGTAATGGAAACATCTGTGGCCACTCCTAAGGAGAGGGATAAACAGGATTAGCACTATGTGTCAGTGACAGACGTTGCTCTATATCTCTAACCACAAAAGTCATGCTCATTTGTCCAGTGTGGGACTGTTGCATCCCCTGGATTATTCACTCTTTATTTGCTGATCCTGTTGGAGTAGTAGGTTATGGCATGCTTGTATACTATATATGGAAGGTATACTATATGATACAGTGTTTGGAGCTTTAAACTATAAATGCGTATATTTAGCAAGTAAATATCTGGAGTAACCAGCTTTACTCACCATATGCTCTCTCTGTTAACCCTTTGAATCTCATGCTGTTTTTATAAAATGGTCCTAATTGTTCTGTTAGTCTGCTTGGGCTGCCATAACAAAAAAATCATGGACTGGGTGGCTTAACAATAGAAATTTATTTTTCTGAAGTTCTGGAAGCTGGAAGTCTGAGATCACTATGCCGGCATGGTCAGTTCATAGTGAGAGCCCTCTTCCTGACTTGTACATGGCCACTTTCTTGCTGTGTCCTAAAATGGTAGAGACAAAGACCTACTTCTTTATCTTCTTATAAAGTCACCAATCCTATCAGATGAGGGCCCCACCCTTTGATCTTATTTAACCTTAATAGTTTTCTAAAGCCCTATCTTTAAGTATGGTCATATTGGGGGTTGGGGCTGCAGCATATGAATTTGGTAGTGGGTGGCAGAGGTGGGGGATCACACAGTACAGTCCATAGCATATGGATATGTGAGGATTAAGTGACAACAAGGTCAATTGTGAATACTTACTCAAGAAAAAAATTGTCTAGGAGTTTCATATCCAAGTCACATTTCTTTAGGTCAGTACCTTATATATGTTCTAGGTCAAGTATCATCTTTCCTTGAAAGATTTTTTCCTTGATTTAAAACTAGTGAAAGGTGATGGGGGCTTGAGTTGAATCAGATGGGAGAAGATGAGCTCTCTTAACAGGGAAGTGGGTGAAGCATAATGGAAAAAACATTTGGCTCAAATATTCTTAGTTTTTAGTTCAGGCAAATCATTTACCCTCTCTAAGCTTTATCAGTAAGATGGAAACATTGATGACTACTTTCTTTTTTGAAATTAAAATTTTTATTGAGGTATTGACAGATAACATTCTAATTATCAAATTACAATGATTTGATATTTGTATGTACTGCAAAATGATAACCACACTATCTAGTTCTCATCCCAGGCATAGTTACTTTTTTTATGATAACTTTTAAGATTTACAGTATTAGCAACTTTCAAATATGCAATATAGTACTATTAACTATAGTCACCATGTTGTACATTGTATCTCCATTAGTTATTTGTTTTGTAACTGGAAGTTTGTACTCTGTGACCCTCTTCACCCATTTTGCCCATCCCCATCCCATCCCCTCTGGCAACCACCAACTTGTTTTCGGTATCATGAACTTGGTTTTTGTTTTTTCTGTTTTGATTTCTTTTTTTTTTAGATTCCACATTATAAGTAAAATCATATGGTATTTGTCTTTCTCTGTTTGACTTATTTCACTTAGCATGCCGTCAGGCCCCATCCATGTTGTCACAAATGGCAAGATTCCACTCTTTTTATAAGGCTGAGTACTATTCCTTTATGTGTGTGTGTGTGTGTGTGTATACATTTTCTTTGTCCATTTATCCATTGATGGACACTTAGAAAACATACAGATAGCTAACAGATACATGAAAAGATTCTGAACAACACTAACGTCAGGGAAGTGCAAATCAAAACCACAATGATATCTCACACTTATTGGAATGTCTGGTATTAAAAATATGAGAGGGACGTCTGGGTGGCTCAGTTGGTTAAGAAGCTGCCTTCGGCTCAGGTCATGATCCCGGCGTCCTGGGATCGAGTTCCGCATCAGGCTCCTTGCTCAGCAGGGAGCCTGCTTTTCTCTCTGCCTCTGCCTGTCACTCTGTCTGCCTGTGCTTGCTTTCTCTGACAAATAAATAAATAAATAATCTTAAAAAAAAATAGAAATAAGTGTTGAGGATGTGGAGAAAAGGGAACTCTCATGTACTGTTGGTGGCAGTGCAAACTGGTGCGGCCACCACTATGAAAAACATGTGGGATAATAAAAAAAAAAAAAAACCTTAAAAAATAAAAATAGAAAATGTACAGGAATTCCTAAAAAAGTTTAAAATCAAACTGTGTGATCCACCAATTCCAATTCTGGGTATTTATCTGAAGAAAAGTAAAACACTGGGTATTTAACTGAAGAAAATTAAAAAAGATACATGCACCCCCATGTTTACTGCAGCATTATTTGTAATAGCCAAGATATGGATGACTGCCTCTTAATGTATCTTTGCAGTTTGAGTGACTGAATAAAGTGCTTAGCACAGACTTAGACATAGTAAGATGTTACGTATATTTCTCTTTTTCCTCTTTCTATCCTAATCAAGTTAAGCTACAATTTAGTTACTTATGAATTCCAGCATGTGGATTTAGTTCCAATTTTCAGTTCCAGGAAATTATAGAACCATTGTATGAGTAGTGTCATCAAATATAAGAAAGTGAGAGGTCTAGCTTCAGTAATCTTTTTTATTTTTAATTAATAACTTCAGTAATCTTTAAATTCTCCTTAAGTTGAAGGTGAGGATAAGTGACATAGTCATGCAAAAAGTGAATTAACCTTGCTTGCAATAGTAGGCCGTCTTTAAGAAATTAATGGATAGAGCCCGGATAGAAGTTTCTTGGGAGGTCAGACTTCACGTTGTCCTATTTAATGTTTATAGTCATGACCTGGATCAAGGAAGAAGTTGCTGAGTTTAGTATTCAGCTGAGAGAGATGACATTGTGTTGATACTGAGCAGTGGATTGAATCAAGGAGACACAAGTTCTGAAGTTGGACCCCAAAAAGCAACACATGTGAAGCAGGCTCAGGTATCTTAGTGGGTGCTATATTCTGTGTAATTAAAATGTATATACTTATCCCTACATCTTTAGAGATCGAGCTCACCTGAGATGTCCTCTGCAAAGTCTTATATGAGCCCTTGATTTGAACTAAGTGCCCTGGTAATTCCTACATAATGTCATAATAAAACTGGTCAAATGATGTTGAAGATCCCTTGAAGTAAAGCATAGTGCCTTATTGCCTACTATATTCCAAGTGTCTAGCATAGTCCTGGCATATAGGACATTTTAAATGAATTCTATGCTGTTGCTAGAGTAAAATTTAATCAGGAGTAGGTGGTGTTGAATTGATGATTTGATTTTCTAAGCTGTATTAATTGCCTGCACATATAGACAATAAGAACAACAACAAAAATACCTGCCAGGAAATTTGTACCTTGAAGCATCTTGTAAATATTAATGAGCATGTTTCCTATTTGTTTCTAGTGTTGATCAAAAAACTAAATTCAGTAACTACATTTCACCCGATGGAATGGCCTGCAGTTTTTTTATATTCAGAACCACCAGAGTGAGGCATGTGAAGTAATTCAAATGATAAATTTCTAGTTTCCACCTTTATATATCTCCTGGGTTTTGCTTTGTTCACCCAGTCATCTGCAAAAGCCATCAAATGCTCAAATTCATAGTCTGCGATTTGGTGACCCTGAACCTCTTGGTGGCCTGGAATGAACATGGAATACTCTTATTTAGTACTTGGAGCCCAGTCAGACATTAGTCTTCCTGCCATGAAATCCTCTGAAGGATTGATGCCAATGAAGAGGGAAATCAGAGATCAGACAATTCTGGCCCACTGCCTTCCAATACAATGAGTGAGTCACTGACAGAAATGGGGCTGGATGCTTGATATCACTCTCCTAAATCCTTTTATTCCAGTTATTTAAGTTTGTTACTTGGAGCCATGAAATTGAAAAATACTTTGCTGAGGTGATGAAGATTTTAGATTCTAAAATGTCCCCCTGCATCTCCTGTCAGGAAGCGTGAACCTTGATTGGGGTGAGAGTCAATTTTCTGTTGCTTATACACTCTTGTATTAAGTCATGTTCCACCCAAGAGACTGAGGTGTTTTTTTGTACAAGAAGGCATACCAGTCCATTGAAAATCCTTGGGTTGTATGTTTCCTTGTTTGTAACTTTTCCATATAGTTGGTTCTGCTCCAACTCATTTGAAAGGGACATCTGTTGGATGAGTTGATGTAATATCTATGTTTGCTAAAAGTCTACTCTGACAGGTCAGTGTAAGAGAGCCTGAGATGGGGTGGTGGGAGCTCAGTCACGTGCTGAGTGGCTCTTAAGTGCAGAAACAGATTTGAGATGATTATCCAAGGCAATGACTACAAGATCAGACTAGGCCACAGAGTTAGCCACAGGGCTTTGCAAATTCTTTGTGGCTCAGCCCTCTAGGGTGTCCTGTCAACTGTGCTTGCCAGTAATGAATTTCACTTCCATGTGGGAGCTTTCAGGTCTTCTTGAAACACTCTGAAGCCATATGTGTCTTAGTCACCTCAGACATCATTCTGCTCTTCAACCTGAAGAACAGTCTAAGCAAGTCAGCGAGGTCTGCCATGGCATCAGACCTCCTTCTCAAACCCACATCACTTGAATAATAACTATGATTCTAAATAGTTGACTCATGAATATTTCCTGCTAAGGAACAAGGGGAACAGTCTGAGGAAATGAAATCCATACAAGTAATTACCAAACTATTTCATTCGGTGTTTGAATACTCTTTAACTTCAAATGTTTTTACCAGACTGGTAACACATAGAACGGTCAGTTGATATGAGTATCCTTTTCTTTTTTTCTTTCACTTCTCTAGCATGGTGCTAACTGTAGGGAAGAAGGTGGCAAGAGAAAACAAAAATCAACTATTCCAATCTATTTCTCTCTTTCCCGGCAATCTTGTTTTGAAGGCAGTCACTGCTTCTCAGAAAGGTCACACGAAACTCAATCAGAGGTAGGGTTGGAAACCTCTGTAGCACTATGATACATGAAAGGTTTATGTAAATAGTCAAGTTGGCACTGAATCTTTCTTAAAATGGTCTTATGTTCTTGGCATAACTATAAAAGTGAGTCCCCAGGAAAGCCTGCCTTGAAATACCACATTGCTGAAGAGTATGATAGTACATTGAATAGCTTCATTCTCCAGTATTATGAAACAGTGTAAAAATCCAGGCACCTTCCCAAGTCTAGAGGGACCCAGAAGTATGCTTCTCTCTAGGAAGAGTGACACTGGAACCCTCCTGAGCTCTCTGAGGCCCCTAAGTATACCATCCCTTCACCCCTGCAACTCCCCAAGTGACATCCTTAAATGATTAGACTGTGGTGTATAGAAGAGTTTCCACATATGAAAAAAAATCAATTTTGGATTAAGAGTTGCCACCCGAAAGCTTTCCATTTATCAAGCACCTTTTAGGAGACAGACTCTCTGTGAGGAATGTTACAGATACTCTTTTATGTACTTCTCTTTGTGTCTCAGGACACAATGTGTCCTCATATGTGTCTCAGGACACATTTAAGTCTTGTTCCCATTTTCCACATGAGGGAAATGAAGCATCAGGAGATTAAGTAGCTAGTTTAAGACAACCCATTTATCAAGTGGCAGAACCTGGAGTTGAGTTCAGGTCAGAATAAAGCTCCTTGAGTCAGAATTTTTTCTCTGTTTGCTTCTGAGATATTCCTAAGTACCTGGAAGAGTGCCTGGCAAATTGTAGATGCTCAGCATACGTTGTCAGATGATTGTGCTAATGACGATTCCAGCACATGTACTGGTAACTGTTACTTTACACTGTCTTGTCTCTGTCTCTTCACTCTAGTCCTTCATCTCTCTCTCTCTCTCCCATACTTCTCCAGGAGGAAAGGGAAGAACCCAGACTGCTTCAGCCTGCTGTGCTGAGTTCCATGCCCGTATGCATGCATATTGTTGAAGGAAGGCAGTAATTGTGAGGAAGTTGTCTCCCTGGGTCTGCTTCCTCCCTCTTTCCACCTCACCCTCCTTCCCACAAAGATACTCTGAGGCCCTGTGAGGTGGGCTGAGCACTGGAGATTCACTATGAGCAAAGCTGACATGGTCCCTATCCTTAGGCAGTTTTATTGGTTAAATTATGTATGTGACCAGTGTTTTGATAGAAAAGTAGAGGGTCTTAAAGGAGCATACAGAAGTGGACCCAGCCTGTTCTTTGGGGTCACTGAAGACTTTCAGGCACATTTGAACTTTAAGACGAGACCTAAGTAATGCTGGCTAGGGTCTGAAAGAAAGGGAACCGTCATATACTGTTGTGTTGATGCAAACTGGTGCAGCTGCTGTGGAAAACAGTATGGAGGTTCCTCCAGAAATTAAAACTAGAACTTCCATGTGATCCGGCAATCCCTCTTCTCGGTATATATCCAAAGGGAACAAAATCATTATCTGTACGAGATGTCTGTTTTTCCATGTCCATTGCAGCATTATTCACAATAGCCAAGGTATGGAAACAATCTAATTATCTGTCAATGTACAAATAGATTAATGTGATGTATATCTGTGAGAGATCAGTTGATTGATCGATTGACAGATATGTGTACACACATGCACACACAGAGTACTGTTCATCCTTAAGAAGGAAATCCTGACATTTTGAACAACACAAGTGGATCTGGAAGGCTTGATGCCAAGTGAATAAGCCAGAAAGAGAAAGATGATTACTTCATGATATCATTTATATGTGGAATATATATCTCTATATATAGGCATATAGATACATAGAGAATATACATGTATCTGTATCTACATCTGTATCTATCTATATAAAGAAAGTTGAACTCAGAAACCAAAATAGAATGGTAGTTGCCAGAAGCTGAGAATAGGGGAAATGGGGAGAGGTTGATTAAAGGGTATAAACTTTTAGTTAGAAGAGGAATAAGGTCTGAGGATCTAATGTGTAATGTGGTGACCATAGTTGATAAGACTCTATATTATAATTTAAATTTGCTAAGAAAGTAGCACTCGAATGTTCTCACCAAAACGAAAAAAAGCATATCTGTCAGGTGATGGATGTGTTTAACATGATTATGGGAATCCTTTCATAATGTATATGTGTACCAAGGCATCATGTTGTACACTTTAAATATATTACAATTTTATTTGTCAGTTATATCTCGGTAAAGCTGGGGAAAAAAGAAAGACTAGGAATTCTTAAAGTATAGCCTGGAATCTCTGGAGGTCCCTGCCTAAGACACTGTTAGTGGGTTCAGAAGTCAAATGTATTTTCATAATAATACTTAGAAGTAATTAGCTGTTTTCATTCTCACTCTCTTACAAGTGTACAGTGGATTTTTCCAGAGGGTACATGAGGTATGATGTTATTACATATTGGATGCAGAATTAGATATGAGAATCCATCTGTTTTCTATTAAGCCAGACATTAAAGAGATTTGCAAAAATGTAAAACAGTGCCATTCTTTTTACTAATATATTTCTGGTTTGGGAGAATGTAGTTATTTTTCATAAAATACTTATGTTAAAGTATAATCAGTTTACTGTATTATTTTTAGATGGATTCAATATTTAAAAGTTTCCTGGTTTTAATTTGTAACTTGTAAATATACATAGATAGAATCCACATTTTTAAAAATGCTCTTTGGAATCCTTAATAACTTTTAAGAGTATAGAGGAGTCCTGAGTCCAAAAAGTTTGAAAATTGCTGAGCTAAGTAAAAAGGAGGATGGAATGTTTCATGTTGAAGCAGCAGCATGTGGAAAAGCCATGATTTAGGCCACAACTTAAGTTTTGAGGAAATTGAAGAAGCCCAGAGTGGTTAGAACATAGATAGTGAGGAAAGGCTGTAAAATGAAGGTTAGTGGGTAAGCAGTGCCAGCTTTGGGAGCAAGAACTTCATCTCAGCTCAGTGGGAGGTCACTGAAAGGTTTTAAGCAGGCCAGAGATGCTCAGATATATGCTGAAGGAAAGAAAGAAGACAAGAAGGAAAGAAAGAAGGGAAGGAAAAAAAGGAAGGAGGTAAGGAAGGAGGGGGAGAGGAATGGAGCAAAGGAAGGACAGTGAAGAGGCTTTTGGGGAAAACTTGGTAAGCCCTGAGTTGGGGGCAGTGGATTTGGATAGAAGAGGATGGATTTACAGGATATTGAAGATGAGGAATCTACAGAATTTGGTGTTTGGATATTAATAGAGAAGTTATTGCATAAGAAGGAATGAGTTCTCTTAGGGCTTTTCAGTCACACAGTTTTTTCTTATTATTTTATTATTTATTTTTATTGAGTGGTAACTGATATATAGTATTCTTTTAGTTTTAGGGTATAATATTGTGATTTGGCATTTGTATACATTGTGAAATGCTCACTACAATAAGTCTAGTTACCTGTACATTATCTCCACATGCCTTATTTATTTTCTAGCCAGAAGGTTGTAGTTCTTAATCCCCATCACCCATTTTGCCCCCACCCCAGCTCCCCATCCCCTCTGGAAACCACCAGTCTGTTCTCTGTATCTAGGAGTTTGGGTTTCATTTTGTCTTGTTTTTTAGATTCCACATGCAGTATTTGTCTTTCTGTCTGACTGATTTCACTTAGCGGTCATCCTCAGTGTCCATATCTGTTGTCACAAATGGTAAGATTTCATTTCTTTCTCGTGGCTGAATAGTATTCCATTGTGTCACACACACCACATCTTCTCTATCCATTTATCTGTTAATGGATGCTGTTTCCATATCTTGGCTATTATGCTGCAATGAATATAGGAATGCATATATCTTTTTGAATTAGTGTTTTCCTTTTCTTCACTAGTAAATTGCTAAACAGCTTGATTTTTAAATCTTACCACTTCCCTACTAGTTCTGTGACCATGGGCAAGTTTTTTAACCTCCATGTAAGCCATAATTTTCTCATCAGGAAAAAAAAGTAGGGATAAGAACCATGTCTCATGTGGTAGTCAAAATGATTTAAAAAAAAAACAAACATACTTAATATAGTAACTGTAATATCATAATTATTTAATAATTATTAGTTTCCTTTATTGTCTCTTGCAGTTCATGTTCTTCCTAACCATTTTTAAATGGCACAGGTAGCTGGCACATCTCAGGTACCATGAGATTCTTGGGAGGGTCTATACAATTTGCAAAATGTTCCTCCTGTGATTCTTATATGCCACTGGGGGTGGCCACTTTCCTCAAGTGCATGTAAACATGTTTCTTCCTCTCTCTCTCTTTCCCTCTCTTTGAGGACTACTCCATCATTTAGATTCAGTTCCTCTCATCCTATTCGCTCTCTTTTAACTTGAAGCTTTGTCCTGTACCTCGGTTCCATAGTCTGATTCTGCTACTAGTATTCAGTCCCTTTTGTCTGTGTTCTCCAAGTCTTAAGCTAGTCTCTTCCCATGCCTTGTCATGTCCCTAACTTTGCGGAGTTCTCTTCCCCAGCAGCTACCATCTGCAGACAAAATAATTTGGGGGGGGGGGAGTTGGGGCAGTCTTTAAGTGATTGTAAATGAAACCTGGTAGTCCTTAGGGAAAAATCCCATGATTAGGGCTTGAGCTACATTCTGTCATTGTTCCTCTTATCTTTTGAAAAGCTGTTCTCAAATGCCTTGACATGAGAATTTAGGGTGGTTTTCCATTGAGGGGTGGGTGGAAAAAGAGACAGTGAGCTCCAGGGTCATAGGACCATGAGAATGCTTTGCATTTTGTCAAGTGGCCCTTATAACAGAGAAGCAGAGCCCAGAAGGTGAGCAGAGGAGAGCATGAGTCTGGCAGTCTGCCCCGAGACAATGAGCTTTGTCTGCACGCAGATTCCCAGCGCACAGACGTCCACATTTGAATAGAGCCCATTGTTTACCACTTGGGTGGAAAACAGAGGAAGTAGGCCAATGAGTCAGGCGCCCACTTGTTTTAAGAGGAATTTTTCTAATGATTTCAGAGAAATATAAGCAAAACCAGGAGTTCAAGGGAAGATGAAGGGGACAAGGACAAATAAGAACTCCTTGATGCTAATGATGCTCTTCAGTCTTTGCTGAGAGCCTGTCATCTCTGGGCTGTGGGTCCCAACCCTGAACCTCAATCCAAAAGGAAAGCTAATTCCATACCGGGGAGGGATTCTGACTAAGATGTAATTTGAGTAACTTGGAGTTACTTCTCTCCTTCTCCATTTAAAGGACATTTGCTTGAAATGCTTTCCTCTTCACAGCAGCTGAGGAACTGAGAGAGGGTATTACACCATGTATAATTTTCTTTAAGTATAGTTACTGATGAGCAAATGACATAAACTTAGGATCTTATCTTTGTCCTGCTCTGTAACTTGATTTCTTGACCTACAGATGCTCACTCTGACATTCCATTTTCCAGTGGCTCAGTGTTTGGTGTAGGAATGGTCTTTCCATTGTGTCATCTCAGTTGGGAAAAATGCGTGGTAGTGATATAAATGCCACTGAAAAGAAGGAAATGACTTGGTGTCCATGGCAAAGACTCAAGTATGTTTTGTTGAAAGCTTCAGATTGCAATTCAAACTGGATTCCTTTTCTTTTTTTATTTTCAGTAACTTTTTTTTTTTCAAATTTGATTACAAAGGAATAAAATTCACAAATTGCAGAAAGATCCTAAGGAAGAAAATAAAAACAACCTATAATGGGACCGTCAGAGACAACCTAGTATGCCTCTATATCTTTTGACATTCTGTAATTAATGGAGTATTTTGTACTGTTCAGTAACCTGCCTTCATCTGTAATTTGTAGTACAATTTTTATATCACTATATATTATATTCTTCCTCAAAATAGTTTCAAAGACAGCAAAACATTTTTAAGTAGCTCCCTATTTTTGAACATTAAGATTAGTTTCAATTTTCACTATTAAAATATTTCTTACTCAGGTTTTGTAATGAACATTCATTCATTATTCAACAAATATTCCTTGTGCACTTACCATGTTCAAATCATGAAATTAGGCATTATTTTTATGGGACAAAAAGATAAGATACAAATAGTCTTTTCCTTCAAGGGAGTGACTGAAAAGGGCTAATGTCTCTGTAATGATAGTAACTGCTAAAGAAAGGCCTCTTTCTTTTTCTTCTGTGAGTTTCATGTCCCATTGTATTCTCTGTAAATCTGGTTCATGAAACCAACTCCTGGGGCTGATTTTGGTCCATCTTCTTTCAGAAAGTATTGTGTAAGGGCTCAATAAATTTATATGGGTTGATTTGTTACAGATTTTGTTAACTTACAAGCTCATATTTTGTTAACTCATATGTTAGGGAATATTCAAAATCATATTACAGTGATTATAGTTGGTATGCTTTGTAACAATACAAAGCACACAGAGATATAGCTGAAATTTAATTCTGGTATAGTTAAGCAGCTTAATTGTATTTAGCTCAGAAACTCTAGGTTGCACAATTTAACTGAAATTGTGGTTCGGCTGCAGGATAGCTGAGTTTCCAACTCAGGTGGTGGTCACAGCCTTACTTTCTTGGGGCAATGGAATATTTTAATAGAATTATTGGCATCTCATTCTGCCACTGAAATCAAGACTGCCTTTATTATTACTTGCCCAGTGGGGATGGCTGCTTACTTGTATAGCACATGCTTCTTCTGAAGTCAGGCGCATGGGAGTGACTTGAATCATTGATTCTCTAACTGCTCTAGGACTGCAAGTTGCATTTCTTGATTCTTGGCATCTCCTGTAGAAAATCATATCCTTGTCATAGATAAAAAGGTGAAAAAAATGGAGATATATTTGATTAAGAGTGGCACAGTCATGGTTGTAGAAGGCAAAATTTTAGGTTGACTGCATGACCCCTGCCCACTGGTGTTACTCTCATAATTACGTTAAACTGGATGGTAAGTGGGAGATTGTTGGGTGGGCTAAGCAGATTATACAAACCCTTTAAAAGGAGAGCTTTCTATGGCTGGGAGTGAAAGAGGAAGTCAGATTTGAAGCATAAGAAGGACTCAGCTTACCATTGCTGGCTTGGAGATGGAAGGGCTATGTGGAAAGGATAATAAGGAAATGAATTCTATCAACAACCATTGAGCTTAGAAGAGAACCTGGAGATCCAAATGAGAACTGTAGTTGGTTGACACCTTGAGTGTGAGACTTTGAGCAGAAGAACCAGCTTAGCCTACTTAGAATTCTGACAAAACTATCAGATAATAAATGGCTGTTGCTTCTAGCTGCCCTCAGGTTGTGGTAATTTGTTATTTAGCAATAAAAAACCTAGTTAAATAGCTAGTTAAATAGCTAATGGTTATTGTTATAACCATGATACAATGGTTATAACAACTCAGATTTTATGCCTTATTGCAAGTAGGTTGGTCATTTATCTACTGTCAATCAAGGGCATAACATTTAAAAAAATGTAAATGAAGCAAGGGTAAATTTGATGAAACTCTTAACCCCCAAATAATAAAACAACATGGTATATCACCAAAAGAATGAAGTCCATAATATATGCATTTTTTAATATTACTAAAGCTTTATATAATTTATAACAAACTAACACATAATAGTTCAACACATGACATAATAGAAATATTTTTAGGCTGGTGTTAGGTACATAGGAGGGGGGCGCCTGGGTGGCTCAGTTGGTTAGGTACATAGGAGGGTCACCTTAACCCTACCTGGGCAATACGGGAAGTTCTTCCTAATGGAAGTGGTGATTGTCAAGGGAATGTAGGAGGTAACTTACCTTATGTTTATAGACCCAAGGAAAATAATTTTTTCTGATACTATGAGTGAAAAAAAATTGGGGACATAAGAGACAATTGTGATGAGCTAAGAGGAGTAGAATAGGATGGACAAAAAAACAGGCTTTCATTTCCTCTCCTACTGCCAAGTCTTAGGACGATCGTCTTAGGGAAGGATGGTCTTGTCAAGACCTTTCCTCAAAAGGAAAGTTTTTTTCCTCAAAAAATTCCCCTGAGAATGAAAGGAGCTTCAATTACAGGGGCTAAGGATGGCATTTTATTACTAAACTAAAGTCTTTCAGGCTTTAGATGTAAGTTAAGTTTAAAGGATGACACCCCTCCTGCCTAAACCACAGGCATCTGAGACAACCTTAGGTAAGGGCTGAATGCAAATAATTATATTGCCTAGAATTCACAACCTAGAAAGGGCTAACCAAATCATTATTCCTGTCTTTTCTTGAATTTATAAAATCAGAGTTATAGCCATTCCTGTCCATGTTATTAAACCAATATGGTGACAATATGGTGAAAACTTGTTGGGAATCGGATCTTTTTGTAGAAGGAACATTGTATGAAAGATAGAAATCGAATCATTTCTTCCTCAGATGTCTTTGTGCCCTGCAAAAATGTGGAAGGCTATGGAGCTCTTAGTGTCCTTTTGGGCCTTCTATGCTTGCAGTGAGTGCACCTGTTGGAACATACGGATTTGAAGGTGATTACAGGGAAAGACTCTGTGCCTTTTGGAGGTTCTAGCTCTGTTAACTTGTGAGTGATTCCTAGGAGTTAAGGGTGTGACCGGATTTAGACTAATGCCAAGCAAAAGACCCATTGGATCTGTGTGAGCATGAAGAGGGACAAAGCATGCAAAAATATAACTGAGCTACATATCATTCATTCTTATTATGCTATCACTCCACAAATGATTACAAAAATAATCTTTTCACTCTCTGATGGTCCTGTCCATTAGGAATCATATTAATGGCTGGTGCCAACCCAAATGTTTGCCTTTATCTTATGTTATTATTGATGATGTTACAGAAATCAGGATGTTTTTCTCCACTCTGAGATGTCCTGTTGAGCAGGTTTTAGTGTGATCAAGGAAATATCTCACTGTTCTGGCAGCTTTGGCACCCCTCTGGGTACATGCTGAATGAGATCATATATTTAATAGGGTGATGTCTTACCTAAGAGAGCTGAGACAAATAGAAGCATTTCTACATCCGCCATTCAGAAACAAAAGCTATGGGGAAGAGATTTTAGGATAAAATGTAATATTTTGGGATTTAGAAGGAGAAAAACCTGGGCTTACTCACAGTGTGATCTTGAGCAAGTTTTTCATCTCCTGTGAGTTATATAATTGCCACGAAGTTTGCTTGGGATAATGCATGACAGAGTATCGGCTCAATGTCAGTTCATTTCCCTTTCTTCTTGCCATCCAGTTTCAGGAAACTTTACTGTGTGTTTTAAGAACGCAAAAGAATTACTAATGCCTATGTCCTATGGAGCAAGAAACTTTGCATCATTATTTTACCCTTAGCTCAGAATTTATCTTGCTTCTCTTTTTCAGGGCTGGTGATCACAGGAACACCAACCAGTATTCAAAGCCTGAGGTAGTGAGATGGATAGTTGGAGAAGCAAGTTGGAATGAGACTTCAAATTATTCACCTTGGGCATTTACATACCTTCTGAAACTGATCTAACCAATTTAAACTGTTATTTAAATCTTTTGGGGAGGTTTTTCATTTGAAAGTTTTTACATGAACATTTGGAAAGCTTTTTTCTTTTTTTTAAGGTTTTTTTTTTTAAGATTTTATTTATTTATTAGAGAGAGAGAGAGAGATCGAGCACAGGCAGACAGAGAGGCAGGCAGAGGCAGAGGGAGAAGCAGGCTCCCTGCTGAGCAAGGAGCCCGATGTGGGACTCGATCCCAGGACGCTGGGATCATGACCTGAGCCGAAGGCAGCTGCTTAACCAACTGAGCCACCCAGGCATCCCTTGGAAAGCTTTTTTGTAGGCAAAAGTGATAGGTGTGATACTCCTTCTGTCTCTTTCTGCAAAGTGGCATTCAAATAAATAAAGCTACACTTTCAAATAGTATTCCATCTAACTGCCTAGAGCAAGTGGAAAGGATATTAAAATTTTGGAATTCAAGTTACAAATCAATTAGACACGTAAATTCATTTTCAAGAAGAAAAATGCCTGTTTATGTGTATGAAAACTTCAGCTGAGCTTTTGAGTATAGCCCGCACCCCCCCCCCCCCCCGCCCCCCTGCCCCAGAGAAGTTTACAAGCATGTTCTTTGTTTTTGCTTGTTACCTCCTGTATCATAATGGCTTCTATGAAGGAGCCAGGAGGTTCCCTCCTTGGTCTCCTAAAACGATGTGACCAGGGACCCACTTGGTCCCTCGGGGCTTGAAGATCCCATTGATGACCATGGAATGTGGTAGTGATCTCTCTCTTAGTTTGTTCTGACCAGCACAGACATTTTTCAGAGGGAAAGCAGGGCCCTTTCCAAGTCTGATCTCAACTGTGGCTGTGTCCAGATTGTGTCACAAGCTGTGTCTACATTGTGGTTTCAGGCACTTGCATTTACCACCTTGGTTTTGGCTGGAGAACGAAGAGTTCCTATCGTGAATATACCCAGTTCCCTCATGATCCCAAGAAGAAAGAAAGCAGATATGCACAACGTACTCCATCCTCACCCAACTTTTACTTCTCTACATCTGGCTTTACTCAGGAAAAGGAGAAATTTAATTTTAGCTCTTTAGTTCTTTCAGGCAGATTATTTCTTTGCAAACTCATAGGTGTTTAATGGCAGTTTATAAGACTTTGTTCATCATTACTTAATATTATCATTCAGGGAAACTTCTAGGGTCAAAACTCTTTATCAATTTATGTGGTATTTGTAATGTATAGTTGTATGCTTAGCATTTATGAAGCCAGTAATTTTCCTAAAAGAGCTCACACATGTTAGAGTATTATGTGTATTTTTTGCTTTAAAAAAACTTGTGTTGGGGGCGCCTGGGTGGCTCAGTGGGTTAAGCTGCTGCCTTTGGTTCAGGTCATGATCTCGGGGTCCTGGGATCGAGTCCCACATCGGGCTCTCTGCTCAGCAGGGAGCCTGCTTCTCTCTCTCTCTGCCTGCCTCTCTGCCTATTTGTGTTCTCTGTCTGAGATAATAAATAAATAAAATCTTTAAAAAAAAAAACAACAAAAAAAAAACTTGTGATAATTTTTAAGCCAGTAATAGTGGTAAGAATGGCAAGAATAACAGCATCAAGAATAAATGCTACCTATTCATGAATCCTTATGTTTCAGGTACTGTGGTAGCTCTTCATGTGAATTCTGGAATTCAGTCCTCACAAAGGCCTAGTGAAGTAGGTCATTTATTTTCTCTGTTTTTCAGTTGAGGAAGCTTTCAGAGATTTAATGACCTGTTTAAGGTCACAGAAGAGATAAGTGTTCACTAGATTTTGAACCAGGCAGTCTCCTTTCAATTTAATGCCTATCTAAGAGTAAATGTAGCTTAATTAACATCATTAATTGTTAGGGAAATATAAATCAAAACCACAAGGAAATACCACTTTATATCCATTAGGATAGCTTTTATCAAAAAATCAGAGGATGTAGAGAAATTGGAACCCCATAAACATTGCTGGTGGGAATATGAAAATTGTACAGCTTCTATGTAAAATAATATGGTACTTCCTTAAAAAGTTAAACAATTACCATTTGATCTAGCACTTTCTCTTCTGAGTGTATTCAGATGGTCTCTGACTTATGATGGTTTGACTTATGATTTTTTTTGAGTTTATGGTAATATGAGTATGATAATAAGCATTCAGTAGAAACTGTACTTCAGATTTGGAATTTGGATCTTTTCCTTGGGCTAGTGATATGTGCTTTATATTCTCTCGTGATGCTGGGTGGGGGCAGTGAGTTGCAGCTCTGAGTCAGCCACGTGATTATGAGGGTAAACAGCTGATAACACTTTCAACCATTTTGCACCCATAGAACAATTCTGGTTTTCAGAGTGTTCAGTAAATTGCATGAGATTTTCAGCCCTTTGCTAAAAAAATAGGCTTTGTGTTGTATGATTTTCCCCAACTCTCGCCTAATGTATTTTGAGGATGTTTAAGGTAGGCTAGTCTAAGCTATAATGGTTGGTAGGTTAGGTGTATTAAATGCATTTTTGACTTAAGATACTTTCAATGGACTTATCGTGACATAAGCCCATCATAAGGTGAGAAAGATCTACACTCAAAAGAACTGAAAGCAGGGACTCAGGTAGATATTTGTCCACCCATGTTTATAGCAGTTTATTCATAATAGCCAATAAGTAGAAACAGCACAATATCTATCAGCATAGGAACTGATAAACAGATACAAATGATATATGTAACAAATGTAAATGAACTTGTAAAATAAATTTTATAGGTATACAGTGGAATATTATTCAGCTTTAAAAAGAAATGAAATTCTGGCACGTGTTACAACATGATTGAACCTTGAGGACATCATTATGCTAAGTAAAATAAACCAAATGCAGGGGATAAATACTGTGTGATTCCACTTATATGAGGGTTCTTGAATATTCAAATTCATAGAAACAGAAAATAGCATGATTTCCAGGTACTGAGGACAGAGGGAAATGCGACACTAGTATTTAATGGATATAGAGTTTCAGTTTCAGAAGATGAGGAGTTGTGTGGGGTGCCTGGGTCGCTTAGTCGGTTAAGCGTCTGCCTTTGGCTCAGGTCATGATCCCAGAGTCCTGGGATTGAGCCCCGCATCAGGCTCCCTGTTCTGCAGAGAGCCTGCTTCTCTCTCTCCCACTTCCCCTGCTTGTGTTCTCTCTCTTGCTCTTGTCTCTCTCTGTCAAATAAAAAATAAAATCTTAAAAAAGAAAAAAGAAAGTGAGGAGTTGTGGAGATGGATGGTGGTGATAGTTGCACAACCGTATGAATGTCCTTAATACTCCCAAACTGTACACTTAGAAGTGGTTAAAATGGTAAGTTTTATGTGGTGTATATTTTACCACAATAAAAAATAATTACTAGAAACCAACAAAATTTTTTAAAAAATTTAAAAATGAATAATGACCAGAGTGTTCTCAAATGATGGATTCAACTATGTTTTAACTTAAATCAGTGAGACCTGTTGTAAGTGATGAGTAATAATTACCTTATGGGAGGTAGTCCTCTATTTTCAATAGAAGCATTATCTGACCTCTCTTTTCAATGGTTTGGTTATTGGGGGTCTTCTAGGAGACAGACAAGGTAAGGTCCCCGTTTTTATGCCTTCAGTATTAGTTTTGCTTCCTTATCCTTTCCCTTCAGTTAAAACCATTTATTCTCTACACCTCCATGAGAGGAATATATTATAAGGTTTAACATTCTCTGGTCTGAAAATTTTATTTGTTCTCTTCTTGCCCTGCCAACCCCCCCATGGAATTAGCAACAGGCTATGTGACAAAGATAACACTTAGTTCAGTTTTCGTTGGCCCACTGTTTAGTTGCTGCCACTTCAACTTCCTTCCACTCACTCAAGGAAAGTCTCTAGCCCTGGGGTCTGACAGTTGGCATATGGTTAAGGACAACAAGAATGGCCCACACAACACAGGTTTTAGCCTCAGCCTTATATCTTTTTTTTTTTTTTAAGATTTTATTTATTCGTCTGACAAAGAGAACATAAGATGGGAGAGCAGAGGGAGAGGGAGAGGGAGAGGGAGAAGCAGGGAGTCCGATTCGGGACTTGATTCCAGGACTCTGGAATCATAACCTGAACTGAAGGCTGATGCTTAACTGACTGAGCCACCTAGGTGCTCTTTTTTTTTTTTTTTTTTTTTAATGTGGTGAGTTCTTGCCTATAAAATACCTAATTAAAGGTAATGCTTAATGTGGGGGAAAAAGCTTCTGCCAAGGTCCTCAAAGGGGCCATGACTTTTTTGGTTTTGGTCTTGGTTTTTTTAGTTTTTTTTGGTGGGTCTCCTACTAGATCCTAGAGAACTATCTCCTAAACTAACAATGCAATCTGGGCCACTGAACCACTGTATATGTCCTGCCTCTACTTGCTACAGTTTTTATTTTATTTTTTTTATTTTTAAAATTTTATTTATTTATTTGACAGAGAGAGAGATCACAAGTAGGCAGAGAGGCAGGCAGAGGGAGAGGGGGAAGCAGGCTCCCTGCTGAGCAGAGAGCCCAATCTGGGGCTTGATCCCAGGACCCCTGAGATCATGACCTGTGCTGAAGGCAGAGGCTTTAACCCACTGAGCCAACCAGGCGCCCTGCTACAGTTTTTAAAAAGCTTTTTTTAAATAAAGTTTTAATTAAATAATGTTTTTATTATTATTATTTTTTAGATTATTTATTTATTTATTTGATAGAGATTACAAGCAGGCAGAGAGAGAGAGAAGCAGACTCTCTGCTTAACAGAGAGCCTGATGGGGGGCTTGATCCCAGGACTCTGAGATCATGACCTGAGCTGAAGGCAGAGGCTTTAACCTGCTGAGCCACCCAGGCACCCCAAGTTTTTTAACTTAATTTAATTAATTATCAATTCAATTAATATTTATTTAATAAAATTAATATTTATATTAAGTATATAAATCATATATAATATATAATCAATTCTATAAGTTTGATATTTAATTAATAAAATTAATACATTAATTTAATTTAATTAAATAAAGTTTTGAATAAAGTTTTTAATAAGTATGTGGATATTTTCAATTTATTTTTAGATATGTACTGATTCATTTTGAGTGGAAGAGATTGAATTTGGAAACTTTTAATCTCCTTAACTAGCTAATGTTCTATGTTTGTTTAGATATAAAAATTATTCAGTTCTTTGGAAAAATACAAACAGTTGCAGTGTTACTTTGCACTAAGTCCGTTTCGACAATCTGCATTTGTGTGACCGTGTTTTACTGATAAACATTTACAAGAATCATGCCACAGGCTTTCTCACCTCATTGGAACTCATCATTGTTCATGCATTTATTAACCATGAAAAATTGATGACTAGGAGAATGTGTGACTTTTTAAGGAATGCAGATTAATTGAAGAAGTGAATTAGCTATACGTATATGCTAAATAAGCAGCAAACCACATGAAACTTGTACGATGTCATAAGGGTAAGTACTTGGTAAAAAATTATATTGTGTTTTTTAAAAAAGGCAGATGTGGCGCACTGTGGAAGGTGGGAACTTATCTTGTGATGACTGTCTCATCTAGACATTCGTTGGCCAAGGCATGAAATCTACATTGATTAAGACATCTTTGACCTCGGGTGCCTGGGTGGCTCAGTGGTTTAGGCCACTGCCTTCGGCTCAGGTCGTGATCTCGGGGTCCGGGAATCAAGTCCCACATCGGGCTCTCTGCTCAGCGGGGAGTCTGCTTCTTGTGCGCGCTCTCTCTCTGCCTGCCTCTCTGCCTGCTTGTGATCTCTGTCTCTGTCAAATAAATAAATAAAATCTTAAAAAAAAAAAAGACATCTTTGACCTTTCCAATAGCATGTTTAGGGTTGTGCCTCTTTCCCTCACAAATTCAGTGAGGGGAAAATACCTGTAGGCTACCTGCATTTATGAGAAGTGAGCTGTTTCTGCTCTCAACCTGGATATTACAACCTCTTCCATGTGACTGATTAAGGAATAATCTGCCTCTGTCACTTTGCTCTTTTCTTTGTAGTCCGTGTCCAGAATTCCACCCCCATTTCTACCCTCTCTCCTTTGCTTTGCCTTTCTCACCCAGGCAAATCTTCAAGTTCAGTGGTAGAAGAATAATGGAAGAACTAGTTATTCGGTGTATTCCCAGGAGATCCCTGAAAGAACCCCCCCACCTAGAGAATTTGGGGATGGAAGGCAACTGTATTTATACTGCTTAGGTCTATGTGGTTTAGTTCAAAAAGCATGGATTTCTTAGAGGCTCCATCACCTTAAGTGTGTAACTTGTCTTCTCTAGGACTTCTGCTTTTAATCTACACAATGGGAGGAGTTAGGAAAACTGGTGTTAGGAAAACTGAATAACTACATGCAGAAAAATGAAATCAGCTCCCTATGATATACCAACTCACAAAAATTGAAATGGATTAAAGGCTTAAACATCATCTGATATCAGGGGTACTCCTTTTACCACTTCCGGTTTGGCACTTCCTGATTTGAATAGATTTTTGTTTAAATAAACTCTTAAAATTTTTAATTTTGTTATCTTTTAATAGCTCTGGTGTCAGAAGAGGGTACTGAAGGAGACCCCCTGATGGCTCCCAGAAGTGATGAGCTTTAAATCTAGAACATAAAGATCTTTTCAATCCATTTTAGACAAAGTCTCCTCCATGATATAAAGAAGAACATTGAGGATTTCCTGGATTGCTTGATAATCATTCGGGTGGCAATCCAGTTCTTTGAGGAATTAAAAATGACTGTACTTATCTTATAACTCAGGTCTTTGTAAAAACAGAAATGCAACTCTAGAAATAGTTCTAAGCCCACTTACCCTTTTTAGCAATCTAAAACCTTGAGTTGTTAGAAACTGTGCTAGTGTTTGGTTAAGCGTCTTAGTGTGTGTCTTTGGAGTTGTGAAGGGGCAGGGATGATATCCTCTGTGCTGGGAGTCTGCTGTTTTCACTGCCGGAGGTGGAGGCCTAGTTGAGAAAAGGGCTTGAGTGGGCCTTACTAAAGTTGGGGCAAAGAGATAGTCTTTGCCACCTTTTCCACTGGGTCCTGTCAGTGTTTCAGGATCACCACCAAAGCATCAGGACCCAAGACATCAGGGATCTGTGCTCCTCTTACTGCCACTCTGAATTATTTGCCCTCCCTGCCAACATGACCTTTCAGCTACAGCAGCTCTCTATTTCTCCTTGCCTCACTCAGCACACAGGAATGTTCCTTAAATCCCGATGGCTATTGACTCATCCCCCTATAGACAACTGGAAGTCAGTTCTGGAATACTGCCATCAAGCAGGCTCGAGGCACACCTGCCCCCAGCAGGGGAGTTTCTTTTAGTTCAGGAGCAAAACTCCTCTGTCCCATCTATTTTTTTTCAACTGTGTATGCTTTTTCTATCAAACTCTCTCCTCCTCAGTGATCTTAGTCTTTTGAAGATAATTCAGGAAGTTTTCATACCACTGCTATTTCTGCTCAGTTATATATCTCCCTGAGGCATTAAGACACAGAGTTCTTGAATTGACTAGAGGAAAGGGAAAAATTCAGAGAGAGAAAAACAAGAATGAATATCTTAAGAATATTTTCCAGCCACACATATTGGTTGGCCTCGAAGAGGTGAACCAGGTTTACCAGCTCACCCCTGGACACGATAGAGTATTTCTATCAGTTCTGTGGCTTCTATAATGGACTTGGGTGAGTGTAAGAGGAAACACACCAGCTGAGTTGGAAGATCATTGTTCTGGCTTTTCTTTTGCCCGGTGTCACCTGACTGCAGTTCCTTATCTGTGCAATGAGTAAGTTGGATTGTTATCTCTTCCAGCAATCATATTTTTAACTTAAAATAATAAGTACTCTTCATGGGGTGCCTGGGTGGCTCATTGGTTAAGCCTCTGCCTTCGGCTCAGGTCATGGTCTCAGGGTCCTGGGATCGAGCCCCACATTGGGCTCTCTGCTCAGCGGGGAGCCTGCTTCTCCATCTCTCTCTCTGCCTGCCTCTCTGCCTACTTGTGATCTCTGTCAAGTAAATAAATAAAATCTTTAAAAAATAATAAGTACTCTTCATGGCAGTAAATGTTCCATTAGTACATAAATGACCACATCTGTTAGCAGCTACACAGTGCTGCTGGATGATTTTCATATATTATCTAGAGGTGTTTACTTGATATTCAGTACCATCTCATACAATCATTTCAGTTGATTCAGAAAAAAAAATCCATCCTCTCAGTTACTAATATGGAAGATGACCCTTTTCTAATGGAATTTCTGATTTTTATCATATAGTATAAATACTCTCTTCTCTGACATGACCTTGCCTCTGGAAAGAATAATGGCCATGTGCTCTCAGAGCTTCTCTCCCTTGTCTCCTGGAACCACTTTCCAGGATGACAGTAATTTTCCTCCTTTCAGAAGTATGATTTTTTTTTTTTTTTAAAGAAGAGCCACAATGTCTGTTAATACAATGACCCACTTTTCTTTTTACCAAGTAGCCTGGCTAGTGGCTGAAAAGTGATAATCAATAGGGTTTCCATTTTTAATGCAAAAGATATTGATGCTCATCTCTCTTTTAAGTAAAAAGACAGAGGCCCAAAAAGGTGCTTTGAAATGCCTTTTGGAATAAGTGTCTGCAGACCTGTTGTCAGCCCTCTGCAGACGTTTCCTTCACCACGGTTTCTTTCCTCTCCTATGGTATGTGATATGACAGTCTAAGGGGTCTTCTGTTGCACTCAAGATTTTATCCCTTTTACATTTTTTTTTCCATTTCTTTCACTTGGCACTTGGTAGTACTGCTTTGCCGCAGCTGTTTATAATGTAGAAGATTAATGTCATTCATGGGTGTATTCTTAATTTCTCCCTCCTGAGTTGCATATGAATATTAGCATCTGATAGAATTTGTTATAAGCAAATGGATGTCAGAGTCCCATGCTGACTTCTTTCTTTTTGTCTTCTCCTGCGGCTCCCTCAGTATGTGCAATCTGTGTGTTTTGTGGTGTGTCTTACTCAGGGCCAGACATTCTTGGCTGGACTTTAGGACACATCCTGACTCTGTTTACAGGTAAGGAAGGCCCAGAGTCTCCTGCCCTGGAGAGAATGGGGGGCATAGAGTTAATCATCGTAGGATGTGTCAGACAAAAGCAAACAAGATATTAGTTGGCTTCCTCTGGAGTTTGATGTCACAGTCAGACTTGTTTCCTGCTTTTGGCAGATGCTGAAGCTGGGACAACTCTATATTATGTTTATTTCCATCTACTGAATTACAATTGCTTCCTGCAAAACACAATGACCACTGAAGAGGTGCAATGTGTTCTTGGCCACTTGTTGTCTCTAATCTCTGCATATGTCTAAAATGGAAATAACTGATTTTTCTTGAATGCTCTTCTGTCTCCAGATCTACCTCTCTCTGAGTTTCCTAAGGCTTTCATTGAATCCAGGGCCCATTTCCCAGGTTCTGAGTGTGCACCTGTCATGGTTTTGTGGGCAGAGGAAGCTAGTGAGGGTCAAAATATGTTTTTTTAATGAACACACAGAAGTTTGGATTTAAGAACCACAGTTTCTTTAGAACATAAATACAGTAAATGAGATGTGTCCTGTGTTACTTCATACCAATATTTGCTTTTCTTCAATTTAATAGCAGTCCATTTCCCTGAAAGTTACATTTAAGTACAATTATAAAAAATAAGCATTAAACTCCCATTTCATGATTTATCCACTGTTAATAATATCCATTAGCTCCAGCAATGAAAGACCAAGAGTTTAGCTCATTTACATGCCCTTTTCCTCCCCACAGCCTCTTACCAATTGTACACTTTTGAAAGTATTGTAATTAATTTTATCAATATTTTAACATTTTATTAAGTTTTATTAATTTATTAAATTTATTTCTTAAGCCATTTATATTAAATACTGTTTTTAAACCCCAATATGTAGGAAAAAGTTAGCTCCATATACTTCTATCCATCTAGTGACACTTTAATTCTGTCAAAGTCCTGTTATATACCCGAGTTTGATGCTTTGTCTTAGATTCATCCTAAAAATTGAAAAACAGTAGCTGTTATTTGTAATATTTTAATTATAAAACTATTATTCAAAGTTGAGCCAATTAAACCTACATATTTGGGAATGTAATACTATGTTTTTGAACTGGTGTGACACAAAGAAGAGTGCTGCAAGCCTCAACATCCCAAAGGTACTCTCTCTTTTTAAAATTTTGTCAGTGTGACCTTCACTGTCTTCCTGAAATTTATCTATGGCATATTGGTGTATGCAGGTTTTCTAGTTTCTCTAGGGTCTTTTTTTGATAAGTTACTTTTAAAAATACTTCTTTCCCTATATCTTCAATTTATATGAGTAGAGTTGAACAGAGTAATACCTTATATATCATCTGTATCTTTGATTATGCTCTTCTTCACAGTTTTAACTTTTGCGTATTTATTTTCTCTCTCTCTTTTTTGGAATAAGCAAGCTAGTGTTTATTATTCATGTATCTGTTCCAAAGAATTGTCTTGGATTTATTTTTCTATTTTATTTGTTCCTGTTTTTCTCATTCCATTCATCAATTTCTGTTTTTGTCTTTCTTATCCCTTACATTTTGGGGGGGGGGGGTTATTGTTTTTTTTTGATGAGTTAATATGACACTGTCTATACATACTGATAGTATCCTGGATTGGTCTACAGACCAATGAGAAAAAAATTATTTATGAATCCTATGTGACATGGTAAAGAGTTGGTTTTGTAAAGTCAGTTCTCAACAGGAAGCTTATTAATAATCACTTATGGGAACAATGGACACCAGTGACTGGAGACTCAGGACATCTTTTCACAGAAAGTAGGAGAGATGTTGCAAAGCAAGGCCCCATTTGAGAACTGTCATTCTGCAACCTCTTGCCTTCTAAGTTAACCCTTGTTTTTCTCCTGTTCTCACTTCTCTGATCTCTTGCCTTTGATTTGAAAATTGTTTATTATTGAATACTTCTTGATGAAGGCAAACCCGAAATGTTATATTAGAAGTTATTCATAGGGGCCCCTGGGTGGCTCAGTGGGTTAAAGCCTCTGCCTTTGGCTCAGGTCATGGTCCCAAGGTTACGGGATTGAGCCCCGCATCGGGCTCTCTGCTCAGCAGGGAGCCTGCTTCCCTTCCTCTCTCTCTGCCTGCCTCTCTGCCTACATATGATCTCTCTCTGTCAAATAAATAAATAAATAAATAAATAGATAGATAGATAGATAGATAGAAGTTATTCATAGCTTCATACCTTTTATCTGTATTAGTTAGGATTCTGTCAAGAAGCCTATAGTGTGCTGAGAGAAAGTAATACAAAGAGAATTTAATAAAGGAAAGTTTTGGGTAGCATGTCATAAAATGATAAAGAATAATTTAGAAGCTTGGATCAAGTAATGGTGGTACTGCTACTAGTTCTGAGTTGGAGGAGGTGAGGGGAGGAAGAGGTTTCTGGAACATGGAGGCAGAGACAGGTATGTAGAGAGGACCAGCTGATGGGAATTGTTGTTTCTAATCAGGGGAAATAGTCGGCTTGGGTTGGCTCCACAGGCAGTGGAACAAACACCATGACTTCACTCTCCTTTTTCCTTCTTCTACCAGTACCTCTTGTGGTCTGAGACCGCTGAGAAGTAAGAAGGTGGTAGTACCTGTGGGTGTAACCTACCAGTGAAATGTTGTGAAGCAGAGAGCAAGGTGGAGAAGGACAACCAATGGCTATCAAAGGGAAAATAGGAGATACTCAGTACACCCACCCACCCAGGTACCACCCATTTTCATCCTCCTCAGAGAGTCTAAGAAATCCATCCACCCAATATTCAGAATAACTTGGTGGGATTTGCTTACCACTTGGTGTAAGTTTGCTAATTACTTTCTTTATGGAAAGGTTTTTTTTTTTTAAATATTTAATTAATTTATTTATTTGACAGACAGAGATCACAAGTAGGCAGAGAAGTAGGCAGAGAGAGAGGGGGAAGCAGGCTCCCTGCTGAGCAGAGAGCCCGATGCGGGGCTCGATCCCAGGACCCTGGGACCATGACCCGAGCCAAAGGCAGAGGCTTTAACCCACTGAGCCACCCAGGTGCCCCTGGAAAGGTTTTTAGTAACAAATACAAATTCTTTAATACATCTGGAGCTGTTCAGATTTTCTGTTTCTTTTGTCTCCTAGGGGGAAGTTGTAGTTTTCAAGGAAATTATCATTTTCATTTAAGTCATACAACTTATTTCCATAAAGTTCATAATATTCTTTTGTTATATCTTTCTTGATAGGTACAGAACCTATTGTGATATATTCTCTTTCATTTCTGATACTGGTGAGATGTGTATGTGTTTCCTTTTAGGATCTTTGATCAGTCTTGCTAGATGTACATCAATTTTATCAATTTCTTTGAAGAATGAACTTTTGGCTTTGTTAGTTCTCTACTGTTTGTTTTCTAGTTCATTAATATCTTCTTTACTATTTTCTTTTTCCCAATTAATATGCTCTTCTTTAGCTTCTTAATGTAGGAACTTAGATCATTAATTAAAAACCTTTCTGATTTCTTCTTTTATTCTCTTTTTTAAAAATTTAACTCAATTTTTTTAATATAGTTGACACACAGAGTTACACTAGTTTCAGGTATACAACACAGTGATTCACCTAAGTTAGTGCGTTATGCTATGCTCACTACAAGTGTAGCTATCATCTGTCACCTTACACTGTTACAATATCATTGACTGTATTCCCTATGCTATCCCTGTTATTCCTGTGACTTCTTCATTCCATAACTGGAAGCCTGTTATCTCCTACCTCCCTTTATCCTTTTTACTCAAGCCTCAAACCCTTTCTGCTCTGGCAACCATAAGTTTATTCTCTATATTTATAGGTCTGATTCTCCTTTTAGTTTATTCATTCCATGTATGAGTGAAATCGTATCACATCTGTCTTTCTGAACATAATACTCTAGGTCCATCCATGTTGTTGCAAATGACAGGAACTCATCATTTTTTATGGCTGTGTAACATTCCTGTGTGTGTGTGTGCATGTGCACATGTCTATGTGTGTATTATTATATACCACTTCTTCCTTGTTCATTTTTCTATTGATGGACACTTAAGTTTGCTTCCGTATCTTGGCCACTGTAAATAATGCTGCAGTAGGAGTGCACATATCTTTTCACATTAGTGTTTCTGTTTTCTTTGTGTAAATACTCAGTGGAACTATTGGATTGCATTTATCTCTATTATTAATTTTTTGAGGAACCTTCATAATGTTTTTTGTGGTGGCTATTTATATTCCCACCAATAGTACAGGCTTTTCTCCATATCCTTACCAACACTTGTTATTTCTGGCCTTTTTTATTTTAGCCATTCTTATAGATGATATCTTATTGTAGTTTTGATTTGCATTTTCTGATGACTAGTGATGTTGAACATCTTTTCATGTGTCTGTTGGCCATCTGAATGTCTTTTTTTTGGAAAAAATGCCTATTCAAGTCCTCTGACCATTTTTTAATCAGATTGTTTTATTGGTGTTGAATTATATAACTTCTTTATATATTTTGGATACTAACTCTTTATTGTATATATCAATTGCAAATATCGTCTCCTGGTCAGTAGATTGCCTTTCATTTGGTTGATGGTTTCCTTTGTTATACAAAACTTTTTATTTTGATGTAGTCCAGTAGTTTATTTTTGCTTTTGCTTCTTTTGTCTGAGGAGACTTATCTAGAAATATGTTGCTATGGCCAGGGTCAGGGAAATTATTGCCTGTGTTCTGTTCTAGGATTTTTATGTTTTCAGGTCTCACTTTTAGGTCTTTGAGTTTATTTCTGTGTATGGTATAGGAAAATGGTCCAGTGTCATTCTTTTGCATGTGGCTGTCCAGTTTTCCCAGCACAATTTGTTGAAGAGACTGTCTTTTCCTCATTGTAGCTGCTTGCCTCCTTTGTCATAGATTAATTGACCATATACTCATGGGTTTATTTCTGAGCTCTCTATACTGTTCCATTGTTTTCTGTGTCTGTTTTTGTTCCAGTACCATATTCTTTTGATTACTACAGCTTTGCAGTGTATCTTGAAATCTGGAATTGTGACAAAATGCATTAAAAAAAATAAGACCAGGGAGGAGTCAAGATGGCGGAGAAGTAGCAGGCTGAGACGACATCAGGCAGCAGGAGATCAGCTAGATAGCCTATAAAACCATTCTGAACACCTACAAATCCAACAGGAGATCGAAGAGAAGAAAAACAACAATTCTAGAAACAGAAAATCGACCACTTTCTAAAAGGTAGGACCAGCGGAGAAGTGAATCCAACGCGACAGGAAGATAGACCCCGGGGGGAGGGGCCGAATCCCGGCAAGCGGTGGAACAATGGAGCACAAAATCAGGACTTTTAGAAGTCTGCTCCACGGAGGGACATCGCTCCAGAGGCTAAACTGGGGTGAAGACCTCACGGGGACAGCGTGGACTCAGGTCCCGCAGGGTCACAGAAGGATCGGGGGTGTCTGAGTGTCGCAGAGCTCACAGGTATTAGAGCAGGAAATCCGGCTGCGGAGACAGAGCCGAGGAGTGAGCTCTCAATTCGGGGTTTCCTAGAGCCGTGGTCTGTGACACGGGCCAGTGATCTGTGCGAGGGGTCCCCACAAGATCCGGGGAGACTCCAAACTGGGAGAGCTCAGGGATCTACGGGATTCAGAGACTCCAGGTGGGACTCTTCCAGAGACAGAGACGCTTGGTCACAGGCCAAGTGAACTCGGAGCACAGCCAGAAGCCAGTGAGACGGAACTGATTACACGCGATTTTCTCCAAGCGCGGCCGGAGGCTGGGGAGACGGGAGTGATTAAGCGATTTTCTCTGAAGGCACGCTGAAGACTGGGGCCCCTAGCTCTCGGCTCCTCCGAGCCAGAGATTGGGAGGCCGCCATTGTCATTCCCGTCCTCCGGAACTCTACAGAAAGCATTCAGGGAACAAAAGCTCCCGAAAGCGAACCTGAGAGGATTACTTAGCCCGGCCCCTTGTAAGGGCGGTGCAATTCCGCTTGGGGCAGAGACACTTGAAAATCACTACAACAGGACCCTCCCCCAGAAGATCAACAAGAAATCCAGCCAAGACCAAGTTCACCTAACAAGGAGAACAGCGGATTCTTTTTTTTTTTTTAAAGATTTTATTTATTTATTTGACAGACAAAGATCACAAGTAGGCAGAGAGGCAGAGAGAGAGAGGCGGAAACAGGCTGTCCGCAGAGCAGAGAGCCCGATATGGGGCTCGATCCCACCACCCTGGGATCATGACCCGAGCCGAAGGCAGCGGCTTTAACCCACTGAGCCACCAAGGCGCCCCAGAACAGCGGATTCTTATTTGGACAAAATGACAAGGCAGAAAAACTCACCCCAAAAAAAAGAACAGGAGGCAGTACCGAAGGCTAGGGACCTAATCAATACAGACATTAGTAATATGTCAGATCTGGAATTCAGGATGACGAATCTCAAGATTCTATCCGGGCTCGAAAAAGGCATGGAAGATATTAGAGAAACCCTGTCAGGAGAAATAAAAGCCCTTTCTGGAGAAATAAAAGAACTAAAATCTAATCAAGTTGAAATCAAAAAAGCTATTAATGAGGTGCAATAAAAAAAGGAGACTCTTACTGCTAGGATAAATGAGGCAGAAGAAAGAATTAGTGATATAGAAGACCAAATGGCAGAGAATAAAGAAGCTGACCAAAAGAGAGACAAACAACTACTGGACCACGAGGGGAGAATTCGAGAGATAAGTGATACCATAAGACGAAACAACATTAGAATAATTGGGATTCCAGAAGAAGAAGAAAGAGAAATAGGAGCAGAAGGTATACTGGAGAGGATTATTGTAGAGAATTTCCCTAATATGGCAAGGGGAACAAGCATCCAAATCCAGGAGGTGCAGAGAACACCCCTCAAAATCAATAGGAATTGGTCCACACCCCACCATCTAATAGTAAAATTTACAAGTCTTAGCGACAAAGAGAAAATCCTGAAAGCAGCACGGGACAAGAAGGCTGTAACATACAATGCTAAAAATATTAGACTGGCAGTAGACTTATCCACAGAGACCTGGCAGGCCAGAAAGAACTGGCGTGATATAATCAGAGCACTAAACGAGAAAAACATGCAGCCAAGAATACTTTATCCAGCTAGGTTATCATTGAAAATAGAAGGAGAGAT